>CM032233.1:127840000-127855000 GCA_019009955.1 Riptortus pedestris
TTCCGCAAATATAAACATAACAAAAGTTGTTTATTTTGTTATTTGGAGTAACTTTTGTTATATACACTTTTGTCGTATACCTAAGTATAAATGAGTTGTATACGTTACACATTAACGAGCACTAACGGCTGAACCGAACTTAACAAAATCGGTATGTCAATTAGCATTAATTCTTCCATGATTATAAGTATATTAAAATTTTTAGGTTCGAACGGAGGAGGGTTATAAGGGAGGCCTGAAATAAAAATTCACTATATTTACATGTATTAGAGACGGGAAATATAAAAAATATCGAAGACTGGTAGAAGCCTTATCGAACAAATAATTCTATTATTAGCAAATCCACGGAAAGACGGGTATCAATCCTAAACACTACGGGTAAATCAAAATATTGTGCAATGTAAAGCCTGCTAAAAAATACCATCACCATTCAGACTCAAATGAATATTCCGGGCGAAGCCGGGTATCTGAGCTAGTATATATATATAAAATGTAACCTCTGTCTGTACATGGATTTTTTTTTCGCGAAATTTCACGATAACTTTTCATTTCACATGTCATAGACACCATAACTGCATATTTTGTTTCTTTTGGTGTCTGTTTGTTTTTGTTTATTTGTTTGTTTGTTTGTTTGTTTGTTACCTTTTCACGCATAAACGGCTGAACCGAATTTTATGAAACTTGGTATGTATATTACCACTAGCCCAACTTAGACTTTAGGCTATATTAATATTCTCTAAGACAAACAGGAGTGGGGGTTATAAAGGAGGCCTGAAATTAAAAATAGCGATATTTCGTTTCCTATTGCTTTTTCAGCAAATATGCACATAACAAAAGTTGTTTATTTTGTTATTTAGAGTAACTTTTGTCATATGCACTTTTGCCGTATACGGAAGTATAAAGGCGTTATACGCTAAAAATTATAGCGGGAGTCAACAATTTTATTTGGCACAAAAGACTCAACCGAACTAAATAAAACACTCAGTATGTGAATTAGTACCAGCGCCTTCCTTATAATAAGCCATACTAACATTTCTAGGGTCGGGCAGGAGTGGGCGTTATAAGGGAGGCCTGAAATTAATAATAGTGATTTCCTATTGGGGTTTCGGCAAATATGCACATAACAAAAGTTGTTTATTTTGTTATTTAGAGAAATTTGCTTAACACTTCTTTTCAATATGAACTACCAGGTACCTCAAATGAAAAAAATGTTTCAAATGTATGTTAATATTTTCTCATTAATAATTCAAATTTATGCATAATGCACAGGAAACGGGAAATATGACAATATGCAGGACAGTGAAGTCTTACATAAAAAAATAATTTGATTATTAACAAATCCACAGAAACGACGGGTGTTAACCCTAAACACTGGGACGGGTAAATGTCTAAATATTGTGCAAAGTAAAGCCTTGCCAAAAATATACCATCACCATTCAGTCTCAAATGAATTCCCGAGCGAAGCCGGGTATCTTAGCTAGTATATATAGATAAATATATATATAATATATATATATATATATATATATATATATATATATATATATAAAATTGTAACCTCTGTCTGTACATTGATTTTGTTTTTCGCGAAATTCACGATAACTTTTCGTTTCACATGTCATAGACACCATATCTGCATTTTGTTTCTTGCGTATATGTTTGTTTTGTTTGTTTGTTTTGTTTGTTTGTTTGTTTTTTGTTACCTTTTCACGCAATAAACGGCTGAACCGAATTTTATGAAACTTGGTATGTATATTACTACTAACCCAACTTAGACTTTAGGCTATATTAATTTTCTCTGAGACGAACAGTAGTGGGGTTTAAGGGAAGCCTGAAATTAAAAATAGCGATATTTCGTTTTCTATTGGTTTTTCGGCAAATATGCACATAACAAAAGTTGTTTATTTTTGTTATTTAGAGTAACTTTTGTTATATACACTTTTGTCGAATACCGAAGTTTAAAAGCGTTATTGCTAAAAATTATAGCGGGAGTCAACAATATTATTTGCCAAAAAAGACTCAAACGAACTAAATAAAACTCGGTATGTGTATTAGCAGTGAGGCCTTGTTATAATAAGCCATACCAACATTTCTATGGACGGGCAGGAGTGGGGGTTATAAGGGAAGCCTGAAATTAAAAATAGCGATATTTCGTTTCCTATTGGTTTTTTTTCCGCAAACATAAACATAACAAAAGTTGTGATTATTTTGTTATTTGGAGTAACTTTTGTTATATACACTTTTGTCGTATACCTAATGTATAAATGAGTTGTACGTTAAAAACCTTAGCGGGCACTAACGGCTGAACCGAACTTAACAAAACTCGGTATGTCAATTAGCATTAATTCTTCCATGATTATAAGTTTATATTAAAATTTTTAGTTCGAACGGGAGGGGGGTTATAAGGGAGGCCTGAAATAAAAATTCACCATATTTACATGTATAAGAGAACGGGAAATATAAAAAATACGAAGAGACTGTGTGAAGAATTATCGAACAAATAATTCCTATTATTAGCAAATCACCGGCAACGACGGGTATCAATCCTAAACACTGGACGGGTAAATGTCAAAATATTGTGCAATGTAAAGCCTGCTAAAAAAAAACCATCACCATTCAGCCTCAAATGAATTCCCGGGCGAAGCCGGGTATCTGACTAGTATATATATAAAATTGTAACCTCGGTCTGTACATGATTTTTTTCGCGAAATTTCACGATAACTTTTTCGTTTCACATGTCATAGACACCATATCTGCATTTTGTTTCTTTCGTGTATGTTTGTTTGTTTGTTTGTTACCTTTTCACGCATAAACGGCTGAACCGACTTTATGAAACTTGGTATGTATATTACTACTAACCCCAACTTAACTTTAGGCTATATTAATTTTCTCTGAGGCGAACAAGAGTGGGGGTTATAAGGGAAGCCTGAAATTAAAAATAGCGATATTTCGTTTTCTATTGGTTTTTTTCGGCAAATACGCACATAACAAAAGTTGTTTATTTTGTTAATTTTAGAGTAACTTTTGTTATATACACTTTTGTTCGAATACCGAAGTTTAAAAAGCGTTATTTGGCTAAAATTATAGCGGGAGTCAACAATATTATTTGCCAAAAAAGACTCAAACGAACTAAATAAAACTCGGTATGTGTATTAGCAGTGAGGCCTTGTTTATAATAAGCCATACCAACATTTCTATGGACGGGCAGGGAGTGGGGGTTATAAGGGAAGCCTGAAATTAAAAATAGCGATATTTTCGTTTCCTATTGGGAATTTTTTTTTCCGCAAATATAAACATAACAAAAGTTGTTTATTTTGTTATTATTTGAGTAACTTTTGTTATATCACTTTTGTCGTATACCTAAGTATAAATGAGTTATACGTTAAAACTTTAGCGGAGCCAACAATGTTATTGAGCACTAACGGCTGAACCGAACTTAACAAAGCTCGTATGTCAATTAGCATTAATTCTTCCATAATTATAAGTTATATTAAAATTTTTATGTTCGAACGGGAGGGGCGTTATAAGGGAGGCCTGAAATAAAAATTCACCATATATACATGTATAAGAGACGGGAAATATAAAAATATCAAAGACAGTGAAGCGTTATCGAACAAATATTCTATTATTAGCAAATCCACGGCAACGACGGGTATCAATCCTAACAACTGGGACGGGTAAATGTCAAAATATTTTGCAATGAAAAGCCTGCTAAAAAATACTATCACCATTCAGCCCTCAAAAGAATTCCCGGGCGAAGCCGGGTATCTGAGCTAGTATATATATATATATATATATATATATATATATATATATATATATATATATTTGTCTGTTAACGCTCTAGCGGTCGCAATGTTTTTTTGTTCGTTACGAAACTCGATATAAACCGCTGTATGTAAAAAGACAGATCAAGTTCGTTAATGGCTGAAATCGGACCAGAGGGAGGGGGGGGGGGTTTAGAGGGGGGATTTTCGAAAATTCAAAATATCTCCGTTATTATGCATCGGATCGAAAAATTGTATAGAACCAATCTTATTGCAAATTAAATTTACTGTAAATATTGTTATATACATTTATTCTCTATCTTGAATATTAACCGAGATATTTGCATTTTTATGAAGTCTGTGCTCGGTTATAGTTCGGATTAGGTTGGCCATTTCCGTCATTGCTCGGCTCAGGTGGAAGATTCTTCTAACCTTGCCTGTCGTTTCTAACCTTACCTCACCTTCGTTACTTTGTGAGATTTATGCAAATACGGTCTGTTCATCCGCCGCCACCCCTTCTTTAGTTCTTGGACTACTAAAATATGAGTTATTAAAATATAAATTATTCTTACAATTCAGAAGCCGCTTCAGTTGGGAATTTATTTTAATTAACTGAAGGTTTTGTCATTACCGTTTGAATTTAATCACGGTGGTGTTGTGTTACCAGTATGCAGATTTCTCTATTGTAAAACTTCACAAGGGAAATCTGCTTAGTTTATTCAGCCCCTGCGTGACGGACTTTTTCCATAAGGACCAGGATACTGTAGGGGACTTATAGAATAGAAATAATAAAAATTAGTTTTAAAGAATAAATGAAAATGAGTTCCTAATCAATCCCTCTCCACTGTTTGACATACCGTGAATTATTCAAAACATAATCATGGATAGCATTTATTTATAATTGAATATTATTTATAATGTACATATTTCCCTATCAAAAACGTATTCGAGCACACATTGTTTAAGCATAGTTATATACACTACACTATAGACGTGATAGTAAATGTGAATAGAAAGTAATTTCAATGATGCCAACATTTCACAGGAAATAAGTTAACACAATTAACTGTGTTAGCCTCTCTACAACTTCCGCTCCCGCTTGAGGGGTTATCAAGATAGTTTTACTTAAATTATTTATTCAACACATTAAACCCTTCGAATAATAATAATAATTTATATACATGATGGAAATAAATAACAGTACTACCCTAAAAAGAATTTTATTTATATTCAAAAAGCTAGGTGAGGGGATGATATCGTAGCCCTCCTTGCAACATGAATAACACTTCAAACAATCAATCATGTTGAGCTTAAATGCATAATGCCATTTGTCATTATGACATTATCAACTAACGTTTAATAATTATAGATAAAACATAGTTATTTCAATTACGTTAACATATCGGAGAAAATAAAATAACACCATATATACCAGAATTAATGAGTTTGACTCCCCACAACTTCCGCTATCACACGTATAAATTCAGCATGATTTTATTTAAGTAATAAATTATAAAAATTAAATAATCCAAATGCTCTTATAGCTTACATTTCTATTGGGAATAAATAACTAAGATATTTTGTAGTGAACTTAGAACTATTATTTAAGTCATAAAACATAACACAATTTGCCATAATATGCCTTTATTGAAAACACTAATGATAACTAACAAAAGTCTCCTGCAATAGTATTTATTATGTTTCTACTTCGTTACATGGTAAAAGTGTATATGATAAAAGTTACTCTGAATTACAAACCATACAACTTTCGTTATCTGCATGTTTACGAAAAAACCAATAGGAAACGAAATATGGCGATTTTTCATTTCACGGCTCTCTTATAACTCTCACTCCTGTTTGTCTCTGAGAATATTGGTGTAGCTTAAAGTCTAAGTTGGGTTAGTAGTATTACACATACCACGCTTCATAAAATTCTTTACAGTAGTCAAAGTGTGAAAATGTAACAATCAAATAAACAAACACCAAGCCCAAAACTTATTGCTATTGTTATAATTCCATCTGAAACCTGGCATTCACTGAAAAGTATCGTGAAATCTAGAGAAAATATTCCATGTCCAGGGAGAGGTCAAAATTGTATATATATATATTGGGAAAGAGAGATGTAGATATAGTTATCTGTTAATGCTCTAGTGTCGCTATATATGTTTCGATGCCAAGCTCAATGATTAAACATGTTAAGTAAAACTAAAGATCAAGTTAATGGCTGAAACTGGTCCTGGAGGAAGAAGGTTCAGAGGGGAAAAATCAAAAATTCAAAACCGTTATTATGTGACGGATCGAAAAAGTACGTTTACCCTGTGCACCATGTGTCCTGAAAGTGGGAAATCTGCTTAGGTTACACAGTTGTTGAGTGACAAACATTTTTAAATTTAATGGTTATATTCTTTTCTAAAATAAGTTCATGGTTCATTCAGATGGAATGAGCTGTCAATGATCTTTTGAGGTGAAGGAGAGACTGACCTTCAGCTGGCTGACCCACGATATGTTGGGTTTCCTGCTTTCACCCCAATCGTCTATCCCAGGAAATATTTGGCCATGTTTAACTCCCACTCCAAATAGGTGTCAAGTAATTTGTACATCATTCTTGAAATTGAGTCTTCATAGGAAATCATTGTCAGAGAGGCTTCCTTGGGTTTTAGCAGATTTCCTTTGAGGTAAATCACCTATTGAGGTTGTGCTCATGACGCGTTTTACAATGTCCATCGATCCATCGAGGTGACGAAACTGAGGTACAAATTTGTACAGATATTTGTACCTGTCTTACCGATCTAGCGATCTCAATTCTAGCAGATCATACGGGAAATCAGCTATTGAGGTCTTGCTCATGACGTGATTTTCGAAATTTTTCTTCAAATGTCCATCGATCCTACATAGGAGATGACGAAAATGAGGTCCGTTCAAAATTGTATATATAAGTATATATATAGCTAAGGTGCCCGGCTTCGCCCGGGAATTCATTTGATGCTGAATGAAGATGGTATTTTTGGCAAGGCTTTACTTTGCACAATATTTTGACAGTGTAAAGAATTTATACCCGTCGTTGCTGTGGATTTGTCAATAAATACCAGAAATAACTGGATGCACCTCCCCAGCGTTAATCCTTTTAAATTATTTATTTATGATTATTAAACAAATTCACATTCCTGAGAATAACACTACATTGCTAAAAGTGTAAGCATCAATTATCATGTAACCTGCTTAGTCTCCGCAGCTCCTGCGTGACGGACTTTTTTTTCGAAACCTGCTTAGTTTCCGCAGCTCCTGCGTGACGGATTTTTTTTCGAAACCTGCTTAGTTTCCGCAGCTCCTGCGCTACGGACTTTTATTTTAAAACCTGCTTAGTTTCCGCAGCCCCTGCGTGACGGACTTTTTTTTCGAAACCTGCTTATTTTCGGCAGCTCCTGCGCGACGGACTTTTTTTCGAAACCTGCTTAGTTTCCGCAGCCCCTGCGTGACGGACTTTTTTTCGAAACCTGCTTAGTTTCCGCAGCCCCTGCGTGACGGACTTTTTTTCGAAACCTGCTTAGTTTCCGCAGCCCCTGCGTGACGGACATTTTTTCGAAACCTGCTTAGTTTCCGCAGCCCCTCCGTGACGGACTTTTTTTCGAAACCTGCTTAGTTTCCGCAGCCCCTGCGTGACGGACATTTTTTTAAAACCTGCTTAGTTTCCGCAGCCCCTGCGTGACGGACTTTTTTTCGAAACCTGCTTAGTTTCCGCAGCCCCTGCGTGACGGACTTTTTTTCGAAACCTGCTTAGTTTCCGCAGCCCCTGCGTGACGGACATTTTTTCAAAACCTGCTTAGTTTCCGCAGCTCCTCCGTGACGGACTTTTTTCGAAATCTGCTTAGTTTCCGCAGCCTCTGGGTTAGAGACTTCTATGCATTCCTTCTTATGGTTGTCTATGTGACGAAGACCAAACTAGAGACTCGAAGACTCGACAGTCCGAATGGCGATGTGCTCGTGTAGTCGTCGATTGCTCAAAAGATTGCATAGAGTTAAGGGGAGATGGGGAAAGATATGGAGAGAAAGGAGATTCGTGAATGAGGATCAAGCCCCAAACACCCCAGAGCGTTATTAATAAGGGCTGTTGCACCTCCTGGTTGGTCCTCGCCCGGGGCCACCACGATCATATCTCCCTAAATGCTCCATGCCTTGGCCAATTCTCCAACCCCATTCAGCAACAGCTTTCCCGTAATGATATTATTAACCCTGCTGGCCAATAGAAAGAACCTCCGTTTAATACGACATGACGGCTAGCTTTCGTATAAGTAATTGCATTCTGAGCTCTTACCTTGGAACTACCCCATAATCATCCGTTCAAGAAATTATAAACAATTTCGGATGCGAGAGGGGTTGTTTTAGAACTGGACATAAATATGCATTAGATTGAGCAAACAAGATATAAGTTATACGTGAGTAATGCTGCAAAACATTCCTGGATTTTTTAGGGTGAAACCACACGTGGCCCTTAAGGGAAATCAGCTATTGAGGTCGTACTGAAGAATGTAGCTCAAGTGTGCTATCAAGTTCGTTTATGGCTGAAATCGGACCAGTGGGAGGGGGGGGGGGTTAGAGGGGGGAATTTCGAAACATCTCCGTTACTATACGTCGGATCGAAAACTTGTATAGAACCAATCTTATTGAAAATTAAATTTACCATAAATATTGTTATGTACATTTATTCTCTATCAAGAATATTAACCTACATATTTGTATTTTTATTAAGTGTGTGCGGATAACGGGCGAGATGAGATCGGCCGATGTCGGTTCTATTCGTGACTTTCCGCTGAAAGCTAGTTCGGCCTTTTCCGTAACTGTTCGGCTCTCGTGAATTGGTTTATTGACTCGTTACTACAACTGTTACTAGTATGGAGACTTCTCTATTGTAAAACTTCACGTGGGAAATCTACTTATTTTACGCAGCCACTGCGTGACGGACTATTTTCTTAATAAACAGATCAAATGTTTATTGTATCGTGTAAAATAATACATAAATGCTAGAGATTTTGTAAAACGAGCGGGATTTTAAATAATTTTTACCTATGAACCCACTGAATGACCATTTTCAATCTTTAACATATACTAAATATGAATACAAGCTACATATAGGAATGTATGGAAAATTTTATGAAACGCACTTTTCGAAATAATCAAAATTTTTATTTTGAGTTTTAAAAAAATCTTTCCCTTATAACCAATAGTGTGTTGCATGTCTCATGAGAGGATATGGCTAAGAGAGTAAAATCCTTCCTGGCTCAATATGAACAACTTCATGAGCGATTTCAAAATAGTATTCGGACCCTTTTTTGAAACCTTTGCCTTTAGTATACATCATTTTAGGAAATTCTAAATGGCCAGCTAAAATTTCAATTGAAGGTGTGTTGAACTGACATGGAATGACCCAAACCTGCCATGGATAGCACAAATGATATCGGGGGATTCCTAATCTGCTCAAGATGAGTTGAACTCACAATATACATTCAAAATTTCCTTTACTTACTTCCGTAAGGCTTTATGCAAAAAATGTTAAAAAAAAAGTTACCCTGGAACTGCGCAAACTAAGCAGATTTCCCATATACTGCCATGACACACTACTGATCTCATCTCGCCATATATTCTCTATTTTCAAATAAAAATCCGATGAGTACAAATGACCTTAATCGATGGCAACATCTCACTACGTGTTGTCCGTTGAAAACATGTTAAATTAATGTTGAAAATGTGTAAATTAATATATTATATTCAGATATATTTCAGTAATTGTTTTTGTTTCTGGTGAAGAATATTTCTAACTATCTCTTCAGCTCTGAGATGTTGGCTGACCTGTTTGTTTACAATTCAGGCAATTTCCGTTGGGAGGTTATTAAAATGACTGAAAGACTTCTCATTGACGTTTTTATCTATTCACTTAATATTCGCGATAGTGTCAAGTGTACCAGTATGTAGATTTATCTATTATAAAACTTCACGAGGGAAATCTGCTTAGTTTACGAAGCCCCTGCGTGACGGACTTTTTTCTTTTCAGTGTCAAATTTCTTTTTGTTCAAATAATCATTGCTCATATTTCAGGTTTCCATCTCTCTCATCCTTGGTAAGTCTAGGGGAATAATTTCATATTTTTATGTACTCTAGATTAAAAAAAATAATTAAAAAACACCTCCAAATTCAAGTAATATTTAAATGTTATAAATGTGTTATGGCGTTTTTTCACTATCTTAATCATTAACCGAGAAATTTGCATTTTTTGGTTTTCGCTCTTCAGTACACCCCCACACCTACTCATTTCATGTTAACATTGAGCTGTTATATTATGAAACACTTTATTTGAAGCCGAAATACCAAATACTGTTCTCATTGAACTTTCTTTCATATAAATGCAAATAAGAGACGCACGTGGAAAATCTACTCAGTTTACTCAGCCCCTAAGTGACGGACGTTTATAATCCGAATAACATTTTTATTAAAACGTTTTAAACTTTCTTAGTTGGCTGACAAGTTTCAAATTATATATACTAACATGAATAGTTAAAATTCCGTCACGCAGTGGCTGCGTAAACTAGGCAGATTTCCCACGTGAACAATAGAGAAATCTGCATACAGGTAACACTTAACACCACCGTGATTAAATACAAACAGTAATGAGAGATCTTTCAGTTAATTTTAATAAGCTCCCAACGGAAACGGCTTCTGAATTGTAAACAAACAGGTCTGCCAACCATTCAGAGTTGAACATATATAGGCATATTCTTCACCGAAAAGAAAAACAATTACTCAAATATATCTGAATATAAAATATTAAATTTATTGCAAACTATTTAGTATATCTAGTGCTGTAATTTGTAATTCATCAGAATAAGTTTATTCGCAATCACTTAAATTTTAGTAGTCCAAGAACTAATGAAGTGGATGGGGGGAGGGGGGTATTAATAGAACATATTTTCATATATCTCCCAAAGTAGAAGCTCACACGAGTCTCTATACCAATTTCACGAGAGCTGAACAGTTACGGAAACGGTCGAACTAACTTTCTGCGGAAACTCACGAACAGAACCGACAATAGCCGATCTCATCTCGTCGGTTATGCGCACACACTTAATAAAAATGCAAATATCTCGGTTAATTTCAAGATTGATAATATTTGTATATAACAATATTTATAGTAAATTTAATTTTCAATAAGATTGGTAATACAATTTTTCGATCCGACGTGTTGTTACGGAGATATTTGGAAGGTTCTAAAATCCCCTCTTTTTAACCCGCTCTCCCACTCGTAACCGCCATTCCGATTTCAGGTATTAACGAACTTGATCTTTCTTTTTGCATAAAACGATTAAATATCGAGTTCGATAACGATCAAACAAAAATTGCGACTGCTAGAGCTTTAAAAGCTTTATATATATATATATATATATATATATATATATATATATATATATATATATATATATGTATATAGAGTTTTGAACGGACCTCATTTTCGTCATCTCCTGGGGACGTCCTCATGGACATTTGAAGAAGTTTTTCGAATATCACGTCATGAGTAAAACCTCAATAGCTGATCTCCCTTTAGGGAAATCTGCTACAAAATGGGCTTTGTGTCAATGTCTAGCTGAATAAATGTGAGAAGAAATGACTTGCCGAGTTTATAAATAACTGGCCCAACCAGCTTCTTCCCAATAAATTATTCGAATGCGGAGAAAGTCCTATGTCATTGGAATAATAATAATTTAAACCCGAAGTATAGGTATGAGAGGTGCCTGCCATTTTTCACAAAGATGTTTGCATAATGAAATAAAAGGAACGAAATGGAAACCAATCAATTTCATAAATCGAGCCGGGCGGGAGCCGGTTCTACAATATTATAAATCAAGTTCAAAAGAGGCCCAATGCAAGGCCGGCTGGTCTCTTCCTAATACACGGCGTTTTTATTTACTTTGAGGAAGTACGAGTGGCAAAGGTAAACGACCTCAGGCACCACGCAATATTTTCACTTTTACACACGCAAAACCTACTTTTATTCTTACCTTTACTTCTGTTGGGGTTTAAATACAAATAAACAAAAAAAATATTACTAATAAACTAAATAACAATTCGAACACTTCCTCTAAACTAAGTGTCTTGTAAATTCAGGGCCATAACACGATAATTCACAACACACAAACAATGAAGGGGTTCCTAACCACTTGATTGTATATAAAGGACATTAAAAAGTCAGTCACCCAGGGACTGCGTTAACTAAGCAGATTTCTCTCGTAAAGTTTAACAATAGACAAATCTACATATTGCTATCACAACTCAACCGTGAATAAAAACAAGCGGTAATAAGAAATCTTTCCCCTCCCAACGGGAAACGTCTGAAATGTAAACAAACAGGTCTAGCAACCTCTCACCGGAAGGAAAAACAATTACTAAAATATATCAGAATATAATATATTAATTTTATTGAAAACTATTTACTACATTTAGTACTATAATTTATAATGAATCACAAAAATTTTTAATTCAATCAATCAAATTTTAGTAGTCCAAGAACTTAAGACGGGGGAGGGGGGGCACCAGAACATATTTGCATGTCCCTCGTATAATAAAGGTCTCATGAAAACAATATTTGGTATTTAACCTACGAATTAAGTAGTTTATTATATAACAGAGTATTGTATATGTAACATGTGAGTAGAAGTGGTGTTTTTTTTTCTGAGTCTGAAAACTGAAAAATGCAAATGCCTCGGTTAATATGCAAGATTTAGCATAAATGTATATAATATATATTTGTGTTACATTTTAATTTTAATAACATTGGTTCTATTCAATGTTCGACGTATAATAAGGGAGATATTTGAATTTTCGAAAATCCGCCCCTCAAAACCCCCCTCCCACTCGTCCGATTTCAGCCTTTAACGAACTCGATCATTCTTTTTAAATAAAACGATTAAATGTCACGTTTGATAACGATCAAACAAACATTGCGGCCCCTAGAGCGTTGACAGATATATAAATATATAGTTTTGAATGGAACTCATTTTCGTAATCTCCTGGGTTGGATCGATGTATACTTGAATTTTTCGAAAATCTGACAGAGGGAAGGGGTATTTAGATGCGTTCAAAGTATCTCCGTTATTATGAGTAGAGTCAAAACTGTAAATAACCGTTCTTGTTGGAAACCTTCTATAAATATTGTTCTTTAAACTTTTTCTCTATGGTGAATACTAGCGGAGATATTTGCATTTATTAATATGCAGCCTTCAATAAACCCCCCTCTCTCCCTCTTTTAGTTAACCAGTGTAAACAATAAGCTTATATATAATGGAACGTCTTATCCCAAGCTATACCCTTCGTCGGGCCTGAGAAACCAGGAAAACCTACTTTTTGATGCCCCTCCTCATCCTATTTCCCCTGTTCCCAGCAGTCTCCTGATTCGTGTTCATGCTTGGAATCCCCTACTATAGTTTATTGCCATCCTTCATCCAGCCCGTCTGGTCCCAAGATGGGTTGAGAGGCCGACTGCGCCCCATTGCTCCTTAATGTCGAAGATGAGTTCTTTCAAGATATATCTATAGCAATCGTTCCTTTTACTAAGATTAATGCTATTCTATACGGAAGTTCGTCGATAACGTGAGAAAAAAGTACTAGTCTAACTCTGGCTCGGTGGGGAGTGGGTGGTTACCTGAGGCCGGGTGCGCCCGATTTTGTTTCGTCCAGAGGTGTGCCTGATATTCTAGGTTCTCCAAACCGCTGATATTCTAGGTTATCCAAACCGCTGATGTTCTATGGTCTCCAAACCACTGATATTCTAGGTTCTCCAAACCGCTGATGTTCTATGGTCTCCAAACCACTGATATTCTAGGTTCTCCAAACCGCTGATATTCTAAGTTCTCCAAACCTCTGATATTCAAGGTTCTACAAAACGCTGATGTTCTAGGTTCTAAAAAACGCTTGATGTTCTAAGGTCTCCAAACCGCTGATATTCTAGGTTCTCCAAACCGCTGATATTCTAAGTTCTCCAAACCTCTGATATTCTAGGTTCTACAAAACGCTGATGTTCTAGGTTCTACAAAACGCTGATGTTCTAGGTTCTCCAAACCGCTGATATTCTAGGTTATCCAAACCGCTGATATTCTAGGTTATCCAAACCGCTGATATTCTAGGTTCTACAAAACGCTGATGTTCTAGGTTCTACAAAACGCTGATATTCTAGGTTCTCCAAACCGCTGATATTCGATGGACTCCAAACCGCTGATATTCTAGGTTCTCCAAACCGCTGATATTCTAGGTTCTCCAAACCGCTGATGTTCTAGGTTCTACAAAACGCTGATATTCTAGGTTCTCCAAACCGCTGATATTCTAGGTTATCCAAACCGCTGATATTCTAGGTTCTACAAAACGCTGATGTTCTAGGTTCTCCAAACCGCTGATATTCTAGGTTCTCCAAACCACTGATATTCTAGGTTTTCTAAAATACTGATATTCAAGCTTATCCTAAACGCAAATATATTAGCTCTTCCAAAGAGCTAATATTTTAAATAGCCCGACGGAGGGTTAAGTCGATTATTGTGTGAGTTACAAGCCAATACGTTCTGTGACGACTTCATTAATTAAGATTTTACGTTCCTGACTCGAAAATGTTCAATACCATACTCGATATTTAGCCGTTTCATTCTGAACTAAAAACCATATTCTTTAAACGTTGAAGTCGGGCAAAGAATGGGGGTCTTGGGTTAGATGAGGGGGAATTCGAAAATTCGAAATATCTTTATTATGATGAATGAGTTCGAAAAATGTCATAGAATCAACTTTTTTAAATTGTTGATGTGCCACAATCGTTGATCTATCAATTTTTTTCTAAGTCGAATAATAAGCAACTTATTCGTACTTTCCTGATTTCAAACTTCATTAAACTCCCACTTCTACCCATTGTATCAGCAAATATCCCTTGAGAGAAATCACCTATTGAGGTCGTACTTATTACGCCATTTTAGACATTTTTCTTCAAATGTCCATCGATCTTGCCTAGGAGATGACGAAAATGAGGTCCGTTCAAAATTGTACGTATATATATGTGTATGTGTATGCGTATGTATATATATATATATATATATATATATATATATATATATATATAGAGAGAGAGAGAGAGAGAGAGATCTACACATTTGGCTACTACCGCTCTAGCGGTCGCAATTATCGTTCGATCGTTACCAAACTCGATATTTAG
>CM032233.1:127857500-127950000 GCA_019009955.1 Riptortus pedestris
CCACTGATATTCTAGGTTCTCCAAACAGCTGATATTCTAGGTTCTCCCAAACCGCTGATATTCTAGGTTCTACAAAACGCTGACATTCTAGGTTCTCCAAACCGCTGATATTCTAGGTTCTCCAAACAGCTGATATTCTAGGTTCTCCCAAAACGCTGATATTCTAGGTTTTCTAAAATGCTGATATCTAAGCTTATCCTAAACGCTGATATTCCAGGTTCTCCAAAACGCTGATATTCTAGGTTCTCCAAAACGCTGATATGCCAGTTACTCCAAAACGCTGATATTCTAGGTTCTCCAAAACGCTGATATTCTAGGTTCTCCAAAACGCTGATATTCTAGGTTCTCCAAAACGCTGATATTCTAGGTTCTCCAAAACGCTGATATTCTAGGTTCTCCAAAACGCTGATATTCTAGGTTCTCCAAACCGCTGATATTCAAGTTTCTACAAAACGCTGATATTCCAGGTTCTCCAAACCGCTGATATTCTAGGTTCTCCAACCCGCTGATATTCTAGGTTCTCCAAACCGCTGATATTCTAGGTTCTCCAAACCGCTGATATTCTAGGTTCTCCGAACAGGTGATATTCTAGGTTCTCCCAAACCGTTGATATTCTAGGTTTTCTAAAATGCTGATATTCCCAAATGCAAATGTTTCAGCTCTTCCAAAGCTCCAATATAGTAATTGGCTCCCAAACGCTGATATTCTAGCTATTCTAAAACGTTATCAATTTAGCTATTCCTAAAATACTAATATTCCAGCTTATCATAAAATGCTAATATTCTAGTCACTGAAAAACCTTAATATTCTTGCTACTCCAATAGTATAATCTACACCGCGAAGAAGCCCAACAACTCTTAACTGGTAGTTTAAGTTATAAGAATTGTACATATAGTAATTAAAAAGGAATAGATAAGAAATGGAATGTGAACATGGCGTCATCTACACTACAGCCAGGAATGGAAGAGACCTGCTGGCTTCCCCCCCCCCCAAGCCGCCAGTTTCCGTGAAAAGACTACTGTACTACCTGGATCACAAACGTCGTCACTTCATCTTAGCCGCCTACTGTACAATATTAGTGAGTTGACCTTAGCTTTTCTTGCCCGGCGACATATATTCCTCATGAATTACTACAGTAAATAATAAAATTCAACCTGAATCATCTTATTGGCAATTATTATTAATATTGTGCTAATTTTTAACCCACAAAAAGTGTGGCAATAAAAAAAAATCTATATACTTTTTATCACTTTACAAAGCCGAATTAATAAAAAATACGGTTTTGTAAATCTAACGATATTCTTCACATTTCACTATTATTGTAATTCCTATTTATTTTATAGTTTTACAATTTTTTATACAAGACATTTATCATTCACAATAATTCATTAAAGAATTTTAATAAATAACGTTAAAGAATTACAGATGAAATGATTGTAATTAAATAAGGTAACGTTAAATAATGATACCACCGTATAAAAAATAAATTAAAAAAATGATTTATTAATATTAAAATTAAATTTGTTTTGTGCTTATAATATTATTCTGATTCACTACTGCTAAGCTGAAAATCATCTTCCGACTCGCTCCCATCAATGGCGATTATCATGCTGTCCACAAAATTTTCCAATTGTCCATCTTTTAGCCAATATTCCTCTTCTAAATTGTGGACGTGCCGACAATAACCAGCCCAGTCATCAGCTGTTATTGATCGTAATCCTAAAGGATATGAATAATTAACGGACTTTAACGCCGATATGTCGTAAAATAGTAAAATGTGTTATTGTGTAAAATTTATTTCTTACCTTCTTTAGCAGGTTAATGAGTTCCGGGCATGAATGTTTTCAGGTCTGGATTACACGCCCCCTTCCCTTGCTCCTTCGGCCACGCCCCTTCTCCCACCCTCCGGCCACAAGGCTCTTCAATTCTTGGCTGTACTATACACTAGTACGATACAGTAGTCGTCGGTTTTCCTTGTGGAAAATGCGCTTAGTTTACGTAGCCACTGGGTTACGGACAATTGGCATCTCATTGACAGGAGTTCCGCCTTACAAGAAGGACTTAGCTTAACAAAAGACATTGATATAAGCATGAGATTCAATAAAATCAATATTTATTTACTATATCTTCAACTAACGATTATCTAAATCCATTCTGTCATGCTAGAATGCTCTGCCCATCATTATCGTATTATTTCCACTTCACATTATCCCATTCGAAGCAATCTTTAAAGAGCGTTGCGAGAGAAAATATATTGTTTTTCTCCCGTGTCGAATTTCTTTCCAATCATCAACTGAATTATTTAAGTCTTAGTTACAAGTTTCGATCACCATATTAGACGCTCAGATTGTAGATCTTTAATTTGGAAGAAATAAGTTTAATAATAAATAAAAAATAGGGTTAACTGATTTTCTTATATAAAATGAATGTGTGTGTGTGTATACATACATATATATATATATATATATATATATATATATATATATATATATATATATATATACAATTGTGTTGATCTTTTCGACCAGGTTATATGTTATACATGGTGTTGTTATTTTTTTTGGAGTGTTGGTCAATGTTGATGAAAAAATCTTAGTTAATGCCGATATTTCGAGAATCCTTATTCTCTTCTTCAGGGCAAGACTAAAGATACTTAAAATCTACTGCACTTAACTATTGCACATAGGACTAGGGTCCCTATATATAGCCCTATAGGCCCCCTATAACTGCACTAGTTATGTGCAGTAGATATATATATATATATATATATATATATATATATATATATATATTATACGTTAACATATAGTACGAATGTCTTTAATTGAAATTACTTAATAACAGAATATTGTTGTATGAAATCTGATTATATTAAAAGTCCGTCACGCAGGGGCTGCGTAAACTAAGCAGATTTCCAACGTGAAGTTTTACAATAGAGAAATTTTACGAGAGCCGAGCAGTTAATGAAACGGCCGATCTAGCTTTTGGCGGGAAAGACACTTCGTCCGTTGTCGCCCAGATTTAACAAAAATGCAAATATCTCGGTTAATATTCAAGATAGAGAATAAATGTATATAAGATTATTTATAGTAAATTTAATTTGTAATAAGATTGATTTTGAACAATTCTTCGATCCGACGAATAGTAACTGAGATATTTCGAATTTTCGAAAATCCTCCCCTCTAAAACCCCCCCCTCCCCGTGGTCCGATTTCAGCCGTTAACGAACTTGATCTTTCTTTTTACATAAAACGACTACATATCGAGTTTGGTAACGATCAAACAAAAATTGCGACCGCTAGAGCGTTAACAGACAAATATATATATATATATATATATATATATATATATATATATATATATATATATTTATATAGATTTGAACGGACCTCATTTTCGTCATCTACTAGGTAGGATCGATGGACATTTGAAGATAAATTTCGAAAATTCCGTCATGAGTACAACCTCAATAGCTGATTTCCCTTAAGGGAAATCTGCTAATATCTTTCATATCCTAAAAGAAATATTACAAATAGCGCCCCGTATAACATACAATTATAACATAGTTCCCTTGAGGGAAATCAGCTATTGACCCTGTACTCATGACGCAAATTTCGATTAAATTACCTCAAATGTCCATTGATCGTACCCAGGAGATGACGAAAATGGGGTCCGTTCAAAATTATATATATTTGTATGTTAACGCTCTAGCGGTCGCAATTTTTTTGTGATCGTTACCAAACTTCATATTTAAGCGTTTTACGTAAAAAGAGAGATCATGTTCTTTAATGGCTGAAATCGGACCAGTGGGAGGGGGGTTTAGAGGGGGGATTTTTGAAAATTCGAAATATCTCCGTTATTATGCGTCGAATCGAAACATTGTATAGAATCAATCTTATTGCAAATTAAATTTACTGTAAATTTTGTTCTATACATTTATTCTGTATCTTGAATATTAACCGAGATATTTGCATTTGTATGCATGTGTGTGGTCGGCAGGAGTCGGCTATGTTCGGGACTCTCCGCCGAGAGCTAGTGCGGGCCGTTTCGACAACTATTCGTCCCTCGTGAATAGGTTTAGAGATTCCTTACTACTACAGTTGTTATTAGGCGGATTTCTCTATTGGAAAACTTCACGTGGGAAATCTGCTTAGTTTACGCAGCCCCTGCGTGACGGACTTTTATCTTATCGTTACCGTACTCGATATATAAGCGTTTCATGTAAAACTAAAGAAGTTCATAACTCGGAAATGTTTGATGCTCTACAATTGTCGTTCTATGCATTTTTTCGTTAAATCAAGTATTACTAAGCCAGTTATTCGTACGTTCTTGTTTTCAGCCTTTACTTAGCCCCTCCCAATCCCGCCCAATACCATTCAGTTTTACATAGAAATATATAATACGAGGTGAGATGAGATCGAAAATGTGTTATACCAGAACGTGGGAAATCTGCTTAGACACAATTTTATATTTGGAGTGGTAACGAAATTAAGTTAGTATGTATAATTATAAAATTGATAGATTTCACGAAGTGTCTTCATAAACATTGTGCTAATTTTATAACGATTATCTCATTTAAGTATAAATGCTATTCAATAATACGTAAAGAAATTCATGGTCATTAATATTGGTAGATTGTAGCAAATTTTCCATTAGGAAAATCAGATACTGAGATTGTACTGATGACGCTATTTTCGAAAAAAATGTCATCAAATGGCCATCGATTCCTACGAACAATTAGGTCCGTTCCAAACTGTATATATATTTGCCTTTTAACGCTCTAGTGGTCGCAATTTTGGTTTTAGTCGTTACCAAACTCCATATTTAAACGTTTTATGTAAAAATAAAGACCAAGTTAGTTAATGGGGTGGGCTTAAGAGGGTGTAAATTCAAAATATCTCCATTAGTTTACACAGAAATAGATAATATGTGGTGAGATGCGCTCAAAAGTATGTTATACCAGCACGTGGGAAAACTGCTTAGTTTACGCAGCCCCTGCGTGACGGACATTTTTAAAAAGAAAACAGAAATATTTTACGAATCCTATTATGTCTATGCTAACATTTAATGGAAATAAATTCATTCCATTTCATTCCTTTTAAACATAATAAATATCTAATTCATACTTTTATTTCTTTTAGATAAATGAGAGGAGCGGATAATTGAGACAGGAGCACTGACAATGTATTATTAGGTACGTAACAGAAAAAGTCTGTATTAATTACTAGGTCTTTTTGATGTCCTCATAATTTTAATTACATGATATTACGCTAATTTAAATATTATTAATCGATAGTTCAATAAATCTAAATAGTGAACGATAGGCTGCAAGTACAAAAATTCTACACATCTGTAAAATGATAAAACTTTTAGTAAAAATAGCCTTCAGATATTTTCAGAATACGTGTAATACTCCAATTCTTAAACAGATGGGGAAAACCCCCGCCACGCAGGTGCTGGTATGACACACTATTAATCTGTTCTCACCATAAATGATCTAGTTCTAAGTAAAAATGAGTAGGAATCTACAGAACGAGGAAAGTACGAATAACATGCTTAATATTTGAGCTACGAAATATGTATTAAACAATAATTGCAGAAAATAAAAAGTTGAGCAAGATTGGTTCTTTAAGATTTTTTCTATACGACTCATATTGGAGATATTTTGAATTTTAGAGTCCCCCTCTAGTACCCCCCCTCCTATTCCTGGTCCAATTTAAGCGATTTAAGACTACGAATTTGAATACGCTAAACAAGACGTATATCAAATTACGTTTTCCATCATATTGGTTCTATACAAGTTTTCGATCCAACCTATAATAACAGAAATATTTCCACTTTAAACTCCCACTAGTCAGTTCTATTTCAGTCATTAACGAACTTGATCTTTAGTATTGCAAAAAAACGTTTAAATATCGAGTTTGGTAATGGCCAAACATAAATGGAGACACCTAGCGCGTAAACAGACAAATATATTGTTGCGAAAACTACGTACATGAAAAATTAAACAGAGTTAATCGCATATTTAAGTAGTACGAAGTAGATGAAAGGGGCCGACAGATGGTCTAGCCCGTCTCGACAATTCCTGTCCGGGATCTAGACGTGTCTAGATAATCTCCTTTGAAGTTTACCACCCGGCTGTAAAAGCAGCTCAACTCTTCCCGAGAGTTTAGTTTTTTCTTAGCCCTCTTCAAGTGATTAAAAGTACGTTCAGCGCAGCTTTAGTGAACAGTGCGTTTTAGTTCCAGCGGGCTAAAGTGTTTTATGTAAAGAACTTTGTTGTGGCGTGATTCTATAAATAACAGTATAGTGCCGTGTTTAAGTAAAGACAGTGCAGTGCCGTTATCTTTGTGAATATCAGTGCAATGCCTTGTTTTTGTGAACTTCAGTGTTTGTGAGTCAATTATTAGACTGTGTAATAAGAAGAACATTGAAGCTATCAGTGCATACTGTGAGTAGTAGTTAAGAATAATTAACCCAATGTGTAGTACATTGTTAAATAAATTGTACAGTGATAAAACTGATAAAGCTTGTGTGTGTTTAACTTTGCAATCCAAAAGAGCTCTAATAAACAACTTTTATTATTCTTGTAATAAACGTAGCAATATATATATATATATATATATGTGTGTGTGTGTGTGTGTGTGTGTGTGTGTGTGTGTGTGTGTGTGTGTGTGTGTGTGTGTGAATAAACCTTGCTTTCGTTATGTTCTCTGAGGTCGAATCGATGGAAATTTGAAGACATTTGTCGAAAATCGCACAGTGATCGCAACTTCAATAGCTGTTTTTCCTTAAGGGGGCATTTGAGATTTGTTTTGGTGATTAATCTAATAGAATACAAGATGAGAAATAAAATCATTGCCGTCGTGATTAAATATTTAGAGAGCCCCATTCTTGTAGATGCTGTAAAAGAACAAGAAGGTGGCTCCCATTTAAGTGGCAGGATATACCCAATAATTTCTCATTCATAACTAGAAATACTATCCTGAGAAATGTAAATTTAGTTGAGTGGCATCAAGTTCGATTATAATTTGCTCTAAACAAATAAACATTTATTGTTGTAATGTTTTGAATGAGTTATATTTTTTGAGTCTAAAGTAATGAGTAATGAATGTAACGGACTATGAAGCATTTAAAATTGAAGTTTCAGATTAAATATAAACACTTGAGAAATAAAATCAAGATGAAATAAACTATGGAACTCTAGATTATTCTATTTATTTATTTATGAAAAGGAAAAGAGATTTAATTTAAATTTCTTTCACTTCCATTTTTTAGCAGGTGTCCCTTAAAGATAATCAGCTATTACCGTTGTACTCATTTCGCGATTTGTTTTGTAAATGTCTTCAAATAATATCCATCAATTTTATCTAGGTGAAAAGCCTTCAAATCTATATATATCTGTCAATTACCGTTCAAGCGGCCGCAATTTGTTACAAGATTGCCTTATCTACTATAGAGATTGTACTGAAATGTTAATCGGCCCTACCCTGGACATGACGAAAATGAGGTCCATTCATGACTAACTAATATATTATTGTCATACCTCTCGGTGGAGACCGTCGTCACTGGCTGATGGTTGAGTACCGCTGGCATTGTGCTATAGATGCGATGGCATCATCTTCAAGCCTGTCGATAGTTGTACTGAGTTGGTTGTCCGTCAGTCAGTGGGTTTTACTGGGGCCAGCGGTACTCAACCATCAGTCAGTGACGACGGTCTCCACCGATAGGTATGACAATAGTATCATTTATATTGGTGGTTCTAACCCTTTATTTGAATTAAATATATATATATACTTTTCGTTTCACATGTCATAGACACCATAACTGCATTTTGTTTCTTTGGTGTCTGTTTGTTTGTTTATTTGTTTGTTTGTTACCTTTTCACGCATAAACGGCTGAACCGAATTTTATGGAACTTGGTATGTATATTACTACTAACCCAACTTAGACTTTAGGCTTTGTTAATATTCTCTGAGGCGAACAGGAGTGGGGGTTATAAGGGAGGCCTGAAATTAAAAATAGTGATATTTCGTTTCCTATTGCATTTTCGGCAATTATGCACATAACAAAAGTTGTTTAATTTGTTATTTAGAGTAACTTTTGTGATATACACTTTTGTCGTATACCTAAGTATAAAGGCGTTTTACGCTAAAAATGATAGCGGAAGCCAACAATTTTATTTGGCACAAAAGACTCAACCGAACTAAACCAAACTGGGTATGTGAATTAGCACTAATGTCTTCCTTATTATTATAAGGTGGTTGGCTTATTAGCCATACTAACATTTCTAGGGACGGGCAGGAGTGGGGGTTATAAGGGAGGCCTGACACTAAATCTTCGTCTCCTATTGGGGTTTCGGCAAATATGCACATAACAAAGTGGTTTATTTTATTATTTAGTGAAATTTGCTCAACCAAATTCTTTGGAATTACAAGGTACCTCACCGGAAAAAACATTCAAATGTATGTTCATATTTTGTGCTTAATAATTCAAATCTATGCATAATGCACAGGAATATGTAGAACAATGAAGTCTTACATAAAAAAATAATTTTATTATTAACAAATCCACAGAAACGACGGGTATTTAAACTACACACTGGGACGGGTAAATGTCAAAATATTGTGCAAAGTAAAGCCTTGCTAAAAAAAATACCATCACCATTAAGCCTCATATGAATTCCCGAGCGAAGCCGGGTATCTGAGCTAGTATATATATATATATATATATATATATATATATATATATATATATATATATATAGAGAGAGAGAGAGAGAGAGAGAGAGAGAGAGAGAGATTTGTCTGTTAACGCTCTAGCTGTCATAATTCTTGATTGATAGTTACCAAACTCGAAAGTTTAAACTAAGCTAAAAATGTTGAAATATCTGTTATTATGAATCGTATGCTAAAACTAATCTTCTTAAGCTATTTATGCTCTATATTTTTTTTTTATAATAAGCGAGATATTTGCACTTTTCAGTTTTCAGCCTTCGGCAAATCTCTTCCTGATACAAAAGTCCGTCACGCAGGGGCTGCGTAAACTAAGCAGATTTCCCTTGTGATGTTTAGTAATAGATAAATCTACATACTGGTAACACAACACCACCGTGAATATTAAGTGAATAAAGATAAACGGAATGGAAATAAGAAATGTTTCATCCAATTTCAATAACCTGCCGACAGGAAGCGTTAGGTTAGGAATGTAAACAAACGGATCTGCCCGCCTCACACCGGAAAGAAAAACAATTTCTGACATATATCGGTATATAACATATTAATTTCATTGAGAACTACTTACTATATTTAGTACTGTAATTAATAATGAGTCAGAATAATTGTTATCTCAATCAATCAAATTTCAGTAGTCCAAAATAAGACAGGGGGAGGGGGGCACCAGGACATATTTGCATTTATCTCGTATAATAAAGGTCACTTCAATACAATGTTTGGTATTTAAACTTCGAATAATGTGATTTATTATGTAGCAGAGTATTGTTTATGTAACATGAGTAGAAGTGGCGGTTTGCTGATGGCTGAAAACTGAAAAATGCAAATATCTTGGTTAATATTCAAAATATTGAATAAGTGTATAGAACAATATTTTTAGTACATTTAATTTGCAATAGGATTAGTTCTATACAATTTTTCGATCCGACCTATGGTAACGGAGATATTTCGAATTTTCGAAAATCATCCCCTCTAAACCCCCCCCCTCCCCCTGGCCCGATTTCAACCATTAACAAACATGATCTTTCTTTTTACATAAAACGACTAAATTTCCAGTTTGGTAACGATTAAACAATAATTGCGACCGCTAAAGTGGTAACAGACAAATATATATATATATATATATATATATATATATATATAAAGTTTTGAACAGACCTCATTTTCGTCATCTCCTGGGTAGGATCGATGGACATTTGAAGAAAAATTTCGAAAATCGCATCATGAGTACAACCTCAATAGCTGATTTCCCTTAAGGGAAATCTACTAAAAACAATACTCTGTTAAATAATAAACCACTTCATTTGAAGCTTAAATCCCAAATATTGTTTTCAAGGGACCTTTATTATACAAGATCCATGCAATTATTTTCTGTTAATCCCCCCTCCCCATCTTAGATTCCTGGATTAAATTTGAGTGATTGACATATAAATTATTCTGATTCATTTTAAATTAAAGAACTAGTCATAGTAAATAGTTTTCAATAAAATTAATATGATATATATTTATATATATTTAAGTAATTGTTTTTCTTTCCGGTGAAGAATATTTCTATCAGTTCAGCCCTGAGGGATTGGCTGACCTGTTTGTAAACCGGTTGTTGTTGGGGAATTAAGACGCTTTCCTTTGGGAGGTTAATAAAATTTACGATTTCTCATTACCATTTTTATTTATTCACGGTGTTGTTAGCAGTATGTAGATTTATCTATTGTAAACCTTCGAGTGGGAAATCTGCTTAGTTTACGCAACCCCTGCGCGACGAACGTTTTTTATCATTTCTTACGAGGTATCGATGCACAATTGAGAAAATATTTCGAAATTCATATCATGAGAACAACTTCAACAGATGAATTACGCGAAAGGAAATATGCTAAGATACAGAAGATTTTTAATTATGATTTTTGACAGCCTGATTCATGAAGTTATTTTACTTCTCTACTTGATTGTATTGGGACACGGCGAGCCCACTATACTAAATCCGCAACACACCAATGCATCTGAGTGACATTATCAGCAGGGGTTTCCACACTCCTTCGGTTAATTTTAGCATATTTGAATAATCTTTTGACGTTGTGCTAATAAATATATATATATGCGTATACATATATATATATATATATATATACTAGCTCAGATACCCGGCTTCGCTCGGGAATTCATATGAGGCTTAATGGTGATGGTATTTTTTTTAGCAAGGCTTTACTTTGCACAATATTTTGACATTTACCCGTCCCAGTGTGTAGTTCAAATACCCGTCGTTTCTGTGGATTTGTTAATAATAAAATTATTTTTTTATGTAAGACTTCACTGTTCTACATATTGCCATATTTCCCGCTTCCTGTGCATTATGCATAGATTTGAATTATTAAGCACAAAATATGAACATACATTTGAATGTTTTTTCCGGTGAGGTACCTTGTAGTTCCAAAGAATTGTTGAGCAAATTTCACTAAATAATAAAATAAACCACTTTGTTATGTGCATATTTGCCGAAACCCCAATAGGAGACGAAAATTTAGTTTCAGGCCTCCCTTATAACCCCCACTCCTGCCCATCCCTAGAAATGTTAGTATGGCTAATAAGCCAACCACCTTATAATAATAAGGAAGACGTTAGTGCTAATTCACATACCCAGTTTGGTTTAGTTCGGTTGAGTCTTTTGTGCCAAATAAAATTGTTGACTTCTGCTATCACTTTTTGGCGTATAACGCCTTTATAATTAGGTATACGACAAAAGTGTATATGACAAAAGTTTCTCTAAATAACAAAATAAACCACTTTTGTTATGTGCATATTTGCCAAAACCCCAATAGGAAACGAAATATCACTATTTTTAATTTCAGGCCCCCCTTATAACCCCCACTCCTGCCCGTCCCTAGAAATGTTAGAATGGCTTATTATAAGGAAGACGTTAGTGCTAATTCACATACCCAGTTTGGTTTAGTTCGGTTGAGTCTTTTGTGCCAAATAAAATGGTTGGCTTCCGCTATCATTTTTAGCGTAAAACGCCTTTATACTTAGGTATACGACAAAAGTGTATATCACAAAAGTTACTCTAAATAACAAATTAAACAACTTTTGTTATGTGCATAATTGCCGAAAATGCAATAGGAAACGAAATATCACTATTTTTAATTTCAGGCCTCCCTTATAACCCCCACTCCTGTTCGTCTCAGAGAATATTAACATAGCCTTAAGTCTAAGTTGGGTTAGTAGTAATATACATACCAAGTTCCATAAAATTCGGTTCAGCCGTTTATGCGTGAAAAGGTAACAAACAAACAAACAAACAAATAAACAAACAAATAAACAAACAGATAAACAAACAAACAGACACCAAAGAAACAAAATGCAGTTATGGTGTCTATGACATGTGAAACGAAAAGTTGTGGTGAAATTTCGCGAAAAAAATCAATGTACAGACAGAGGTTACAATTTTATATATATGTAGATATATATATATATATATATATATGCGTATACATATATATAAAAAAATTACGTAAAACTAAAGATCAAGTTCTTCAACTGCTGAAATCGGACTAGTTTGATAGAGACTCTAAACCATGTTCGTGAAGTTTAGCAGATTTCCCTTAAGAGAAATCAGCTAGTGAGGTCGTAATCACGACGCCATTTTCGAAAACTTTCATATGCTCATCGATCCTACCCAGGAAATGACGAAAAAGAGGTCCATTAAAAATAGAATATATTATTATTATATATATATATTTATATATATATATATATAGATATATATGCCTATTTTTATGGCTGCACCGCTGGGGAGTATTATCATTGTGAGATGAGAAACACTCGGCTGTCTGATCCAAGCGGTTGGAATTTTTGTTGTCTGTCTGCAAATTTTTCGATGGAAATGCGGTCCATCTTCGTCAGTCAATTAAATTTAATTTAATATTGAATAGCTACTTTCCAATCATATGGTTTGGATTTTATTGTTCTCTCCAAATTAAATTCGATTGAAGGACCAAAGTTTTACACAGGAGCGAGCATCTCGGTAAATGATGGGTCCTAGTAGCTATATAGAAATTAATCAAGAGAACGAATAACGATAAACGGCGTGGACGGTGTTTTGTCACTCTGTTGAGGACGTGGGAAAACCATATTAAATAAATCCAAACCATATGATTGAAGTAGCTATTCAAATTAAATTAAATTAATTTCCTAATTGGACACATTTCAATCGAAAATTTGCAGAACAACAAAAATTCCAACCGCTGGAGCAGACAGTCGAGGTTCTCACAATGATATATATATGGTGTCCCATGCCACCCCCCGTAAAATCTTCAATTATTTTAATACAAAGCTGAGACTTTATGTGCCATAATTATGACCCCTGATGAATCTTTACAGTCCATGTTCAACCTCCCAACCTTCTCCAGTACTTCTCCAGGGAACATGACTTTGGAATTCCCAATAGAATGCCCTATTTTTTTATAGCAGACTCTTGTAGAAAATCAAATTCTAAAACAAGTTTATATCGGGAATTTTTTGATTTTATGCTTCTTTTAGCCGTAAATTGCATAAATCTTTCTTTCAGAAACGGTACATTTTATTGAAAAATGCTTCGAAATATAAGTCGTGGTCAACAAAATTATCGTGGAAACAAGTCTATGGGGGAAGGAATGGATTATGAAAAAAAAAACTTAAAAAAAAATAAAAGAGTGAATGGAAACTAGTTGAGAGAAAGAGACTCGAAACCTTTGGGCCAACTCAGTATCTCATACTTAAAGAAGTTCACAGAGAAGACAAGGGTATGTTGGAAAAGTACCAAACCAAAGTCGTACTGTCTACCAAAGTCGAAGCTCCTGAAAACAAATGCTTCCAAGAATTAAGGATGCGGTCGAACCACTAGATAGAGATAGATATGGTGCTTTGGTAATCGGTTTTGATTGCCTGACAAAGCGGATATGTGGGCCAAAGTGGAAGGAAAATAAGGAGCATATTAAAAGAACACCTTTTCACCAAGGCATCGGAAGTACGGTGGCACACGTTGCTCAAGCATGTTCCCTCTCTGCAGTAGTAGCTGCCCTTGCCCGAGTAGGATGGACATGCTGGAGGACAATAATATTAATATTAGGGGGGAGGGTGGCGTGCTCAAGCATGTTCCCTCTCTGCAGTAGCTGCCCTTGCCCGAGTAGGATGGACATGCTGGAGGACAATAATATTAATATTAGGGGGGAGGGTGGCGTGCTCAAGCATGTTCCCTCTCTGCAGTAGCTGCCCTTGCCCGAGTAGGATGGACATGCTGGAGGACAATAATATTAATATTAGGGGGGAGGGTGGCGTGCTCAAGCATGTTCCCTCTCTGCAGTAGCTGCCCTTGCCCGAGTAGGATGGACATGCTGGAGGACAATAATATTAATATTAGGGGGGAGGGTGGCGTGCTCAAGCATGTTCCCTCTCTGCAGTAGCTGCCCTTGCCCGAGTAGGATGGACATGCTGGAGGGCAATAATATTAATATTAGGGGGGAGGGTAGCGTGCTCAAGCATGTTCTCTCTCTGCAGTAGCTCTCAGTCTCGCCGGAGATGGTCTCGATAGGGACCAGCTCTAGGTCAGTGTTTCCTCTCTATCTCCTATTCATTCTATTATATGCTTTATTTAATAGTTATTTAGAAAATGTTTTAGTTATAAGTTTTACATTCTATTTTTATATACTTGTTTTTTTTAAAAAATTGTTTAATATCTTGACTTATATTATATATTTATATTACATGTTGTATCAAAAATTTAAATGTTGCGCCACAGAGCACTGAAGATGGTACGGTTCGCCCCGAAAATACTCTGCATTTAATAAATGAAGTAATAAGAGTGGAGGTGCTTTGACCTTATTATCCTTCCGTTGATGATGGACCTCCACCAGCCAGCCCAAATCCCGTGTTAAAAGAAGTAAACGAAATAACGCAATGATCTATAAATATTGTTCTATACATATTTTTTTTATCATGAATATTAATTCATGGATTT
This sequence comes from Riptortus pedestris, assembly GCA_019009955.1. Lineage (NCBI taxonomy): Eukaryota > Metazoa > Arthropoda > Insecta > Hemiptera > Alydidae > Riptortus > Riptortus pedestris. The sequence goes on from CM032233.1 coordinate 127,872,218, forward strand.
TATAGTTTTTGGCTATCAGTAACCCCCCCCCTTTCTTTTGTTCTTGGACTACTAAAATTTCATTGATTGAGATAAAAACTATTCTGATTCATTATAAATTGCAGTACTAGATACATTAAATAGTTTTCAATGAAATTTATATCCTATATTCTGTTATATTTCAGTAATTGTTTTTTTTTTTCCGGCGAGAGGTTGGCAGACCTGTTTGTTTACATTTCAGACGCTTCCCGTTGGGAGGTTATTAAAGTTGAGTGAAAGATTTCTTATTACTACTACTACTATTGAGTACAACCTCAATAGCTTATTCCCCCTAAGGAATGCTAAACTGATAATGATTTTGTACGATCAGTGGCGATCCCAACAGGTGGGAAATCAGATTAGTTTGAGCAGCCACATGAGTGATGGGCTGCCCCCCCCCCCTCCTAGAGATTGTATTAACAAATTGAATTTAAGCCTTCTTCAGGGCCCCCGTAAGGGCTACTGGCGCCTTCGCGCAAAAAAGGATTTTGTCACCCCTTAAGGCATTTTGAATTATCTTTCTTTTATAGTAGGTAGATGCTTGAAATAAAGCAAAGAACCGAACATTAAAAGTCATATTTATTTTCAGACTAAAATATCAAAATGAAATAAACAGAATAAAATCTAATTTTTTTTTTGGGCCCTTGGTTTTGGCGCCCGTGTGCATTGCACACTTTGCACATGTGGTAGCGGGGGCCCTGGCCTTCTTGATAATATAGATTAGAGCTGCTAGTAGAGGGAAGAGAAGAGGATAATACCGGGGGGGGGGGTGAATGGATAGAGGTCGAGGCCTGTGAAGAAACCATTGACTGATTACAGGCAGAGGAAAGGTCACTGTTGCCAATTACTGAGCCCCCCCCCCTCACAGCTGTGCCCGCCAGAATATCTCTCATAAGCAAATGTCAGGCCCTTTTCATTAACTCTCCACCATTGCTCGATGTATGCTATGCATTAAACGTGAGCCCGCAAACTGAAATATACTAGAAAGGGAAAAGCTTGTCACGTGAGACGATGCTATTAAAGCTAAGCCTGTAGACCCCACGAGCTGGATTCATTTCAGCCGTTAACAAAGCACGTCTCTAGTTGTACAGAGTCCGGCTCGCAGGGGCGTCAACTAAGCAGACCTCCCAGTATAGTTTAGCACGGTTCAAAAAACAATTTTCGATCCTCCTCACAATAACGGAGATATTTTGAATTTTCGATGTCCTCTCTCATTAAACCCCTCACCCATGCCACCCTATTCCGGGTTTAATTTTAACCATTAACAAATATGATCTTTAGTGACCATCATACAGAGGCTAGTGAATATTATCTCTTCATATATTCTTTATTTCTAAATAAAAATCTGAGTACAGGGGTTCCCTGAAGGATGAAAACAAGAACGTAGGAATACCTTGCTTAATATTTGAGGTACGAAATTTGAATTAAACAATAATTGTAGAAAATCAAAATTTTAATAAGATTGATGCGTTAACAATTTTCGATATGACTCATAACAAAGGGGATATTTTTAATAATCGAATGCCCCCTCTCACCTCCTTCCCCACCCCCTTGAGTATCGTACTATTTCAGCCATTGACGAAAATGCTCACAAGTGATGAATGAAACGAAATTCCGAGCATGGTTGAATCAAATAAACATATTCTAGTCTTGAAATAAAATTTTAATTTCTGACGTCACCAAACGACATACATACAATACATGAAATGTATCACATCTAGATAGGATCTGTAGAAAACAATATTTAGTATTTAATCTTGGAATAAAACGACTCGTGTTATATTATGGTTTTTTTATTTATTTATTAACGTCCACTTTATGCTACTATGGATAATTGGGACGGGTAGTCTACAGATCACCACCCTTTTCTAGCCAGGGTGGGACTAAGGATTTTATGTAATGAGTCAGACACTAAATAAATACCTATTTGCTCGTGGTGTATTAGCCAATTTGTAAAATGCTATCACTAAAAGTGGAGGTTTATTAAAAGCTAAAAACTAAAAAATCTGTCACGCAGGGGCTTCGTAATCTAAGCAGATTTCCCATGTGCTGGAATGACACACGTGTAAATTCATTTCAAGTATTCTCTGTTTCTAAGTCAAATTACGGTAAGTAGTTAAGGGCTACTGATGCCTGAAACAAGAAAGGGCTAATAGCTCGCTAAATCTTTGAGTTAATAGAAAAGTCCGTCACGCAGAGGCTGCGTAAACTAAGCAGATTTCACTCGTGAGGTTTAAAAATCGATAAATCTACATACTGCTAACACAACTATACCATGAATACTAAGTGAATAAATACAAACGATAATAAGAAACCCTCCGACGGGAAGCATCTGAAATGTAAACAAACAGTTCTGCCAAGTTCTTACAGGAAAGGAAAACAATTACTGTAATATATCTGAATATAAGGTATTAATTTGATTGAAAACTATTTACTATATCTAGTACTATAATTTATTATGGATCACAATATTTTTTATCTCAATCAATCAAATTTAAGTAGTCCTAAAACTTAAGAAGGGGAGGGGGGGGGGGTCACCAGAACACATTTGCATGTATCTCATATAATAAATGTCTCTTGAAAGCAATATTAGGTATTTCAGCTTCGAATGATGTGGTTTATCACTTAACCGAGTATTGTTTATGTAACATGAGTAGAATTGGGGGTTTGCTGAAGGCTGAAAACTAAATATCTCGGTTAATATTCAAGATAGGTAATGTATATAACAATATTTAAAGTACATTTAATTTGCTATAAGATTGATTCTATACATTTTTTTGATCCGACGTACAGTAACGGAGATATTTCGAATTTTCAAAATTCTCCCCCTCTAACCCCCCTCTCCTGTTCCGATTTCAGCCGTTAACGAACTTGATCTTTCTTTTTCATAAAACAACTAAATATCAAGTTTGGTAACGATTAAACAATAATTTCGAACGCTAGAGCGGTATCAGACAAATATATATATATACAGTTTTGAACGGACCTCATTTTCGTCATCTCCTGGGTAGGATCGATGGACATTTGAAGAAAAATTTCGAAAATGGCATCATGAGTACGACCTCAATAGCTGATTTCCCTTGAGGGAAATCTGCTAAAATGTATAGTACAACAGTTTCAAGTTAATGTATAATACAATTGTTGTGGTATCAATAGTTTAACAAGATTTATTCTATGATATTTTTCCACCCGACTCATAGTAACTGATATGTTTTAAATTTTCGAATATTTCTCTCTGTAACCCTCGGCCACCCTTTTCCGGATCCAATTTCAACCATAAACTAATATGATCTTTAGTGTTGAATGAAAAAGTTAAATATCCAGTATGTTGTCGAACAAAGAAAGATTTTCAAGTTAAGAACGTAAAATCTTAAATTGACGGTGAATTCATCACACAACGTATGTGCATGTATCTCACACAGAAAAAGCTCAATGAAAACAATAATTGGTATTTAAACTTCCAATAAAGTGGTTCATGGTACAACAGCTTTTTGCCAATATAGCATGACTAGGAGTGGGGGTTTACTCAGCGCTGAAAACTATTTTACTTATTTGTTTATTGATATCACATCAAAGGTTATTTGCCCTTTAAAAACTAAAAAATTATACAATGTCAAATCTAAAGTAAAACTTATGAATATACAATTTATAAATGAACATACTACTAAATTTAAAAAAATCCGTCACGCAGGGGCTGCGAAAACCAGGCATATTTCCAACTGGTGCCAGGTATTATCATTTATCTTAAAAAAAAATATATAACGGAGAGACGACAATTTTTTTAAAATTCCCCCTCTAAACCCCCCCCCCTCCAACTGATCCAATTTTATCCATTAACGAACTTGATATTTCTTTTTACATAAAACGATTAAATATCGAGTTTGGCAGCGATCAAATAAAAATTGCGACCGCAAGAGCGTTAACATACAAATATATATACGCACACACACACACACACACATTTAATCGTTATAGATAGATAGATATATATAATTTTGAACGGACCTTATTTTCGTTTCTCCTGGGTAGGATCGATGGACACTTGAAAAATTCTTTCGAAAATCACGTCATGAGTAGGACCTCAGGGAAATCAGCTACCCTTAAGGGGAATCTGATAAAAGGGTGGTAAACTGTAGGTAACCCGTCTGAATTACTTTTAGTAGCATAAAGTAGACGTTAATTAATAACATAAGGAAGATATAAATGAATTTAACCACTCTACCCATCTACTAGTCCTGTTTCGGGTATTATAAAACTTTATTTTCATATAAAGTGGCTAAATATGGAGTATATACAAATACAAATTGAGGCCATTAGTGAATAACATCTTCATTGAAGGAGCATGTGTACATTTATTCATATATCTCACATAGAAAACTCTCATGAGGGAAATACGGACTTAAAATATGATATGCTTTGTAAATGACGAGAAACATGTCCCACCTTAAAGAGACAATGTACCTGATCATAAATTATTTTTACCCTATTTTTATGACATATATTTTGTAGTTTTATTTAATAATTGTAGGCAAAGTAGGTTCTGGGAGGGTCAAGACGTATAATTCCGTTGAAATATAAAAACCGAAAATTTTCCCGCTTACAATATTTCCTTTAAGGAGAGTAACAAGTGGGCAGACAGACAGACACACATTTCCATGAAAAACTAATCAATTCAACTTTGAACCATGAATTTCAAAATCAGAATTTTAAAATGCATAAATTAAACGAATAAGTAATGTTTTACAACAGAAAAATACATTTTGACAGAATTTGTTCTTTACATGTTTTCCGTAGAAACCAATATAAACGAAGGTATTGATATCCTAAGTATATTTGTCTGTTCCGCTCTAGCGGTCCCAATTTTTGCCTTATCGTTACCAATTTTTTTTATTTAAAATTAAAGATCAAGTCCGTTAACAGCTTAAATCGGCCTCCCCCTGGTGATGGGGGTTTAGAGAGTGGACTTTCGAAAAACAGTTATTAGGAGATCGAAAAAAATTTAAGACCAATCTTATTGAAAATTAATTTGCCTTTAAATGGTGTAATATACGCATTTTTTCTATCATGAATACTATCCGAGATATTGGCTTTTTAATTTTACATTTTTAGCAGATTTTCCTGAAGGGAAATCAGCTATTGAGCTATTGAGGTCGTACTCATGACGCGATTTACAAAAAATTTCTTCAAATGTCCATCGATCCTACTCAGGAGATGACGAAAATGAGATCCGTTCAAAATTATATATATATATATATAAAATTGTAACCTCTGTCTGTACATTGATTTTTTTCGCGAAATTTCACGATAACTTTTCGTTTCACATGTCATAGACACCATAACTGCATTTTGTTTCTTTCGTGTATGTTTGTTTGTTTGTTACCTTTTCACGCATAAACGGCTGAACCGAATTTTATGAAACTTGGTATGTATATTACTACTAACCCAACTTAGACTTTAGGCTATATTAATATCCTCTGAGACGAACAGGAGTGGGGGTTATAAGAGAAGCCTGAAATTAAAAATAGCGATATTTCGAATTCCTATTGGTTTTTCGGCAAATATAAACATAACAAAAGTTGTTTATTTTGTTATTTAGAGTAACTTTCGTTATATACACTTTTTTTCGTATACTGAATTATAAACGAGATATACGCTAAAACCTATAGCGGAAGTGAACAATTTTATTTGGGACAAAGACCCAACCGAAATAAATAAAACTCGGTATGTGTATTAGCACAAACGCTTACATTATAATAAGCCGTACCAACATTTCTAGGGACGGGCAGGAGTGGGGGTTGTAGGGGAGGCCTGAATTTAAAATAGCGGTATTTCGTTTTCTATTCGTTTTTCGGCAAATATGAACCTAACAAAAGATGTTTTTTTGTTACTCAGAGTAACTTTTGTGATATTCATTTTTGACTTTTAACGAAGTATAAACGAGATATATACTATAAACTAAAGCGGGAGTCAACTATTTTATTGGGCGCTAACGATTGAACCGAACTTAACAAAACTCGGTATGTCAATTAGCATTAATTCTACCATGATTATAAGCTATATTAAAATTTTTAGGTTCGAACGGGAGTGGGAGTTATAAGGGAGGCCTGAAGTAAAAATTCACGATATTTCATTTTCTATTTGTTTTTCGGCAAAGGTGCACATAACAAAAGTTGTTTACTTTGTTATTTAGAGCAACTTTTGTTTCATTCACATATGTCGTAAAATGAAGTAAATACGGGATATAAGCTAAATCTATAGCGGGAGTCGACGATTTTATTAGTACTTATTTAAGTGTTTTTAATATAGGCATATTATGACAAATGATGTTATGTTTTAGCCTTATCTATTTCGATTATTTAGTACTACGTATGATTCGGATTAGTGAGATTATAAATCCCCCTCCCCCTTCGCCTCATTTATTTATTTCCCCTAGAAAATAACTTTGTTATTTATTTCCAATAGAAATTTAAACTATAAGAGCATTTCCATTATTTAATTTGTATAATGTATTATTTAAAAAAAAAATCGTGCTGAATTTCCTCTAGGAGTGATAGGGGAAGTAGTAGGGAATCAAACTCTTTGATTTTGGTTATATACTATCTTATTTCCGATATCTTCATGTTATTGAAACAAATATGTACTCTCATAACAATTAAACGTTAATGTCATTATGGCAAAAGACAAAATGCTCTTAAACTCGATATGATTGTTTAAAGTATTACTTAGGTTGCAGGGACGGCTACGATTTCTTCCCCTCGACTAGCTTTTTGAATATAATTGAAATTATTTTTAGGGTAACACTATTATTTAATTCCATCAGGTAGATAAATTATTACAATAATATTTTGAATTAATAATTTAAGGAGAAGAGTGTTGATAGCTCTAATGCGAGAGCGGAAATAGACTGACGCTAATAGAGTTTACTAATTTCCTGTGAAATGATGGGCATTACGGGAAGTGATTACCACTGAGATCTACTATTATGAATATAACCTTACGTGCTAAACTATGCTTAAACTATATGTGCTCGGATTGGTTTTTGACAGGAAATAAGTTTCATTATAGACGATATTTAATTGTAATAAATCCATGATTATGGTTTGAAGTATTCAAAAAGGTGAGTTAAAAAGTGGCAAGGGATAGATTAGGAACACATTTTTATTTATTCTTCAAAAATAAAATTTCTCATTTATAAGTCGCCTGCCTGACCATCACAGCAAAACAATGTGCGCCGACGGGAAGTGTAGTTGTAAACATTGAAGCCTTGCCCAAAAAAAATACTATCATATATATATATATATATATATATATATATATATATATATATATACTAGCTCAGATACCCGGCTTCGCCGGGAATTCATTTGAGGCTGAATGATGATGGTATATTTTTGGCAAGGCTTAACTTTGCACAATATTTTGGCATTTATCCGTCCCAGTGTTTAGGGTTAATACCCGTCGTTTCTGTGGATTTGTTAATAATAAAATTAATTTTTTATATAAGACTTCATTGTCCTCCATATTGTCATATTTCCCGTTTCCTGTGCATTATGCATAAATTTGAATTATTAAGGACAAAATATTAACGTACATTTGAATTAATTTTTCCAGGTGAGGTACCCGGTAGTTCAAATTGGAATCAATTGTTGAGCACATTTTTCAAACTGTTGTTATGTGCATATTTGCCTAAACCCCAATAGGAAACGAAAATCACTATTTTTAATTTCAGGCCTCCCTTACAACCCCCACTCCTGCCCATCCCTAGAAATGTTACTATGGCTTATTATAAGAAATGCGTTAGTGCTAATACACATACAGAGTGTTTTATTTAATTCGGTTGAGCCTTTTGTGCCAAATAAAATTGTTCACTTCCGCTATAGGTTATAGCGTATATCTCGTTTATAATTCGGTTTACGACAAAAGTGAATATAACAAAAGTTACTCCAAATAACGAAATAAACAACTTTTGTTATGTGCATCATTGACGAAAATGCAATAGGAAACGAAATATCGCTATTTTTAATTCCAGGACTCCCTTATAACCCCCCACTCCTGTTCGTCTCAGAGAATATTAAAATAGCCTAAAGTCTAAGTTGGGTTAGTAGTAATATACATACCAAGTTTCATAACATTCGGTTCAGCCGTTTATGCGTGAAAAGGTAACAAACAAACTAATAAACAAACAGACACGAAAGAAACAAAATGAAGTTATGGTGTCTATGAAATGTGAAACGAAAAGTTATCGTGAAATTTCGCGAAAAAAATCAATGTACAAACAGAGGTTACAATTTTATATATATACTAGCTCAAAATATTTCTGTTATTATGAACCGTATGGTAAAATGATATAGAACTAATCTTGTTAAGCTATTTATGCTCTAAACGTCGATCTATACGTTTTTTCGTAGCTCAAATAATTATTCGTACATTCTTGTTTTCGGCCTATAGTAAATCCCCACTTCTACTCGTCGGATTCTTACATGGGTAAGATTTGTTCTATACAGTTTTTCTATTCAACCCCCCCCCCCCCACCGGTACGATTTCAGCCTTTAACGAACTTGATCTATAGTTTTACATAAAACTTTTAAATATCCAGTTTGGTAACGATAGAACAAAAATTACGACAACTAGAGCGTTAACGGACAAATATATAAATCTATATATATACTAGCTCAGATACCCGGCTTCGCTCGGGAATTCATTTCAGGCTGAATGGCGTTGGTATTTTTTTGGCAAGGCTTTACTTTGCACAATATTTTGACATTTACTCGTCCCAGTGTTTAGGGTTAATACCCGTCGTTTCTGTGGAATTGTCAATAATAAAATTAATTTCTTATGTAAGACTTCACTGTCTTCCATATTGTCATATTTCCCGTTTCCTGTGCATTATGGATTGGAATTATTAAGGACAAAATATTAACATGCATTCGAACTAATTTTCCCGGTGAGGTACCTGGTAGTTCATACTGAAAAGGATTGTTGAGCAAATTTCTCAAAATAACAAAATAAACAACTTTTGTAATGTGCATATTTGCCGAAACCCCAATAGGAAACAAAATATCACTATTTTTAATTTCAGGCCTCCCTTATAACCCCCACTCCTGCCCGTCCCTAAAAATGTTGGTATGGCTTGTTATAATGAAAGCGTTAGTGCTAATACATATAGTTTGGTTTAGTTCGGTTGAGTTTTTTGTGGCAAATAAAATTGTTGACTTCCACAGTAGTTTCTAACTCATTTATACTTAGGTATACGACAAAAGTGTATATAACAAAAGTTACTCTAAATAACAAAATAAACAACTTTTGTTATGTGCATAATTTCCGAAAATGCAATAGGAAACAAAATATCACTATTTATAATTTCAGGTCTCCCTTACAACCCCCACTCCTATTCGTCTCAGAGAATATTAACATAGCCTAAAGTCTAAGTTGGGTTAGTAGTAATGTACATGCCAAGTTACATATAATTCGGTTCAGCCGTTTATGCGTGAAAAGGTAACAAACAGACACGAAAGAAACAAAATGCAGGTATGGTGTCTATGACATGTGAAACGAAAAGTATCGTGAAATTTTGCGAAAAAAATCAATGTTCAGACAGAGGTTACAATTTTATATATATATAATATAAATATATAGGGCGTTAACAGACAAATATATATCTATATTTGTCTGTTAATGCCCTAGAGATCGCAACTTTTGTTTGATCGTTACCAAACTCGATATTTAATCGTTTTATGTAAAAAGAAAGATCAAGTAAATTAATGGCTAAAATCGGACCAGTGGGAGGGGGATTTAGAAAGGGGGATTTCTGAAAATTCAAAATATCTCCGTTACTATGCGTCGGAACGAAATGTGTATAGAACCAATCTTATGGAAAATTAAATTTACTATAAATAATATTTTATACATTTATTCTCTATCTTGAATATTAACAGAGATTTTTGCATTTTTATTAAGTGTGTCTCTGAGTTGAGTTGGGCTGAAGTCGGTTCTATTCGGGACTTTCTGCCGAAAGCTAGTTCGGCCGTTTCCTTAACTGCTCGGCTCTCGTGAAATCGGTTTAGCGACTTGCTACTACTACTACTGTTATTACTAGGCATATTTTTCTATTGTAAAATCTCTGGTGGGAAATCTGCTTAGTTTACGCAGCCCCCTGCGTGACGGACTTTTAATGTTCACATTCTATCATGCCTGTACCAGAGCATTGCTGGATTACGGTTGTATTGCTTATTTTTCTGCCAGCTGCAGTACATTAAAACTTTTAGACACCATTCACTAAACAGGACTTAGAATTGCTACAGGGGCTTTCAGATCAAGTCGCACTAACAGTTTATGTATTGAAGCTGAAGAACCCCCCCCCCTCCCCTGGAGTATAGATGGGGAATGCTTTGTTTTAAATTTTTATCCCACTCAAAGGTATTAGACCAACCATGTGTAAATACACTTTTAAATATCACGTTTTTAAATAAATATTCTCAAACCTGTCCCAAACAGGAACCACTTTTAATCCGCCTCCTTCAAAATAACGACATTCATCAATTTTATCAAAGACCAACGTACCATAATACTACTCTTACAACCCCCCCCCATTGAGAGTAAAGGTTTATCAAATTGATTGAATGCTAACACAATATCAAAAAACAAACCCTCTTTCTTCAAAATTTTATCAGACATCTTTCAAGGCTGTAATTTCACAAAACCATAACACTCTATTCATTTTCACAGACGGATCTAAGACAAAACTGGGACGGGGGGGGGCACTACGGAGGATGGGGGTCAGCCACCACTATCAAAAACAAAATTTACAAAGTTAATCCACGACGGATCAAGTACTTATACTGCAGAACAGCAGGTCATTATACTAGCACTTTCAAAATTAGAAAATCGATCGTACCAAGTAATTTTATGCACAGACTCTTTAAGTTCTTTACTTTCCTTGGAAAACATCTACTCCAATCATCCACTAAATACAAAATACTCGAACTAATAAACGCACTAAACATTTTCAATTTTATAATGTTGTGGTTACCCAGACACAAGGACATTACAGAAATACTGATATTGAAAAACATGCAACATTAGCAACAAAAATGACTACGAGTGACATAACTACCTCATAATAATAATAAGCAGACCTCAACAATATAGTACTGACAAAAATACTCAAAGAATGGCAAAAACACTGGTTACGTACTGACAATAGATTAATGAAAATAAAACGCAATTTTACAGGATGGTCAAAGAGACCATATATAGATTCAAGAAGAGACCAAGTTCTCCTCACAAGACTACGTATTGGACATACATAGCTGACACATTCTTACATAATGAACAAAAAAGGCAAACCTTCTTGTAACCATTGCAACACTGGACTAACTGTAAAATACCAACTAACATAATGCATATTACGAACTTACTTTCCACATAACTTGAAAGAACTACTGACTGAGGGTAGTAGCCCTCATATCGTCACTATTTTGACATATTTAAAAACAATTGGGCAGTATGAGAATATTTAATTACATATTTTAAAATTTTGAGTGTGTGTGCGTGCGTGCACGCGCGTATGTGTGTGTGTGTGTGTGTGTGTGTGTGTGTGTGTGTGTGAGAGAGAGAGAGATGTTTAAATTTGAATGATATATCCCTGTTTATATGAATAGTTGTTGTTTCAAAGTTACCAAATTTTCATTTATTTATTTACCACTTTTATAATTCTAAGTTGTGTTCGTGTTTCTTGTTTCTTTTAGTGTTTTGTTTTCCGTTAAGAGTATTGTTCTTAAATTATTTCGTGCGTTCCATTTTTTGTTTTTGTTTTACCCATCTTTAAGAAGAACCAAGTCGCCACAGTTGTGGAGCTCTATTGTTTATAATAAATAAATTATTTACCAGGATGTTCAATATTTTAGTTGTGGATAGAGTTTTCGATTGGTCATACACATGTTTTATTTGAACTAACAACTTATTATTTAATTTAATCAAAAATATTTGTTTGCAGGTTATTAATGAAAATGAGAGATTAGTATATTCTAAGCACTATGAAGAAATTCTACTTAGCCTTGGTCGCTGTGATATTGGGTGAGTTTCAATATTCCTACTTTATACTCGTATCTAACCACCGATAATGGACATTCCTAAACTAACCTATCATAAGAAATTATAAAATAAATGTGGAATTATTCATTTACTAGCAGATATAGTACTTATCCATTATCAGGAGGCCAACCATTTAAAGACGATTATTAAATCAAATGAAAAAAAAATCACTTTACTATAGCAGATATCCCTTAAGGGAAATCAGCTATTGAGGTCCTACTCATGACTCGATTTTCGAAAATTTTCTTCAAATATCCATCGATCCTACCCAGGTGATAACGAAAATGAGGTCCGTTCAAAATTATATATATATATATATATATATATATATATATATATATATATATATATATATATATATATATATACTTGACTGCTAACGCTCTAGCGGTTGATGATGATCGTTGCCAAACTCGATATTCAATTGTTTTATGCAAAAAGAAAGATCAAGTTCGTTAATGGCTAAAATCGGGCCAGGGACCACCGCTTTGTGAAGCTACTCCGCGACATCGTCCAGTTTTGAGCCCTAATTTAAAATTATATTGTCATTCAAATAAATACTAGAAGTGTCATTTTAAATAATTAAGTGTTTTTTTTAATATGATTTAAAAATCATGTTTAAATGGGTGACCTCCAGATAATCGAAAAGTATGGCAGATATTTTAGCAGATTTTCCTTGGGGGATTTTGTTTACTGTTTGTTGTTGCAGGTGTGGGAGAATGTAGCGGGCCGGTGTACAGCACGAAGGGGCCTATCGAGCCTTCATCCAACATCGACAATGAGATCCTCACCACACAGACCGTGTACGGCTTCCTAGATTTTACCACAACTATAGCCAACACTGTCATGGTGTTCTCTCCTCAGAGCCAAAAAGGTAATCCTCCTAATTGAGTATTCGCATTGTTCTCCATGCTAGGCTGCAATTTTGTCACTATGCTTTAATAAAATCGATTCCATCTTTCTTTTCTAATATGGTGCCTGATAAGGTGTGGCACCAAGGTTTAATGTTCAAACTAAAAAACACACTCCCTTTCACATACTAGCTCATCCTTAAATCATACCTTTCCGACAGACATTTTCAAATTTCATTTGGTTCCTCAGTCTCGCCCTTATTTCGCCAACTGGCAGTTGTACCACAGGGGGGGGGCATTCTAGGTCCTTTCTTATTCCTTACCTATACTGCCGACATCCCATCACATCCCGAAACTTCCCTTCTCACGTATGCAGATAATACTGCGATCTTGACGTCCAAGTCAGACCCAAATATGGCATCCGCATCTTTACAAGAACACTTAGCTCTGCTAGAATCTTGGCTGACTCAGTGGAGGATCAATGCCAACAGCAGCAAATCAAGCCATTTAACATTTACCCTCCGACGCTCCATTTGCCCTCCAATTACACTCAACAGCAAGCTAATTCCACAAAAATCACGAATTAGATATCTATGACTCACATTAGCCAAGCCCCACATCACACTAAAAAGATAAGAAGTGAATCGACGGTACAGACCTCTACTAAGACTACTTGAAAACAGATCTAAACTATCACTACACAACAAACGATTGATTTACACGACAGTACTCAGACCTATATGGACATATGGACTTGAACTTTGGGGTTCCACCAAACCTTCAAACTCCTACAAAATCCAAACCCTCCAATCCAGAATACTCCGCAAAATTAGAGATTCCTCATTTTATGTATCCAATTTAACTCTCCATAACGACCTCAACATTCCTTTAGTCCATAGCCTCGCCAAATCCCGATATCAGAATTTCCCCTCTCTCCTTCCCGCACATCCTAATCCTTTAGTTGAGTTACATTCATCTAGCCATATTCCAGAAAACCCAAGACGTCTGAAGCGTAAGTGGTTAACTCCAAACAGTACAATCCTATATGGGTGTTTTCAATGGACAACTTCCCACCTCAAGTCGATACTCAAGCCAATTGTTATTATCATTCATATCATTTGCTTGTAATATTTAATATTCTTGCAAATAAACGAATATATATATATATATATATATATATATATATATATATATATATATTATGCCTATGTAAACAGGGTATGACAATTAAGCTGTGAACGAAATGATTATTCTGGATGTACACAGTAGTCCTGTTTTCCTCTACAATGCGTTTTATTTAGGTAAAGTGCACTTTCAGAGCAGCAGCTCCATCTTCTGTGCCTTTGAAGAGCTTTAGAGAGCATTTAGCTTGCTTGCTCCACGGCTGCTGAGCGACCCCGATAGGAGAAATGTTTATTGGTACAGTTGTATTAACTTAACGCCTTAATTATGGTAAGCCATAACAACTTTTCTAGGGATGGGCAGGAGTGGGGGAGGTAAGGGAAGCATGAAATTAAAAATAGCGATATTTCGTTTTCTATTCGTTTTTCAAACACATCTGCAAATATGCACATGACAAAAGTAGTTTATTTCTTTATTTGAAGTAACTTTTGTGATATTCACTTTTGTCTTATAACAAGGTAGAAACGAGATATACACTAAAACTTTAGCGGGAGCCAACATTTTCATTGGGCACTAACGATTAAACCGAACTTAACGAACTCGGTATGTCAATTAGCATTAATTCTTCCATAATTATAAGCTATATTCAAATTTTTAGGTTCGAACGGGAGTGGGGGTTATAAGGGAGGCCTGAAATAAAAATTCGCAATATTTCGTTGTCTCTTTGTTTTTCGTCAAACGTGCACATAACAAAAGTTGTTTACTTGTTATTTAGAGTAACTTTTTTTTTATACATTTTTTCGGGAACAATATACGAAGCAAATAATTTGCATATAATATTGATATTCTCGTCAATTCTTTCCAATATGAACTACCACGTACCTCACCTGGAAAAAATTAATTCAAATCTATGTTAATATTTTGACCTTAATAATTCAAAGCTATTTAAGGAGACGGAAAATATGACAATATGAAGGACAGTGAAGTCTTACTTAATTTTATTATTAATAAATCCACAGCAACGATGGGTATAAACCCTAAACACAGGGACGGGTAAATGTCAAAATATTGTGCAAAGTAAAGCCTTGCCAAAAAAAATGCCATCACGATTCAGCCTCAAATGAATTCCCGGGCGAAGCCGAGTATCTGAGCTAGTATATATATATATATATATATATATATATATATATATATATATATATATCCTAACCACCCCTTCCCTAAACCAATTTTGACTAGGTTCGTCTTTACGTATCTCGCATTCTAAAATATGGTCACCCTTAGAATGTTGAAATTTCATATTTGAAATTGTAACGTTTAGTTGTGTAAATCCTCTTTTGATCCAAATCGGCAAAGTGGGAGTGGGGAGCTTTTGAGGCGGGTGTAAATTTAAAAAAAGAAGCTAATTCCTCCTTACCTATTGTTTTTGTATCTTTAGACCACACGTGCTAGTTGGTTACGTAAACAGGTAAACCAGATTTTCACATGAACGAACTATGCCAATTAGAGATAAAGAAACTTTGTAAAGGACATTTTTTTGTTTATCATGAAAAGATCTATAAATTATGTTCTAAGACATTTTTCTATCCGTTGGAACGGAGATATTGCATGACTTTAAAGTGAGAGACAATCTAGCTATTTTGTATATTCAAATAAATAAAAGTAAAAGGAAGACATTTGGTGCCAATATTTTCTATTCTTCTTTAAGGAGTATTTTTACACGCCGAAGTATTTATACAAAAACTAAGACGCCAGTTAATGCTATTAATATATATGTTTCAGAAGCTGAAATCAAGCCAACGCCAACCAAAACAATCGAACCAACGAAACCTCCTGTTATTCAAGTTTCTACGGCTGTGAATATAAAAACATCGCCGCCAGTCATCTCATCAAGAGTTGTTGTGAGCGAAAAGACCCAACCTGGGAACAATAAAGCCCAACCACCAAAGCCCAAGGTGGAAGTCTCGAAGAAAGTACAAGAAGAAAAACAGACTAAAAGCCAACCAAAGAGTCTTAATGTGCACTTACACGAAAAACAGGCTAGTACTCACCCTACCAAAGATTCAAAAGCAGAAAGCTTGAAGAAACTAACCCAACCCCACGCAAATAAAGTCAATCAAAAGAAGGAGACTCCAGCCAAACTCGAGGTGGAGAATACCCTCGACCAAGCAGAAACAGAAGTGCTCTCTAAACAGCCTTCGGAAAAAGTTGGAGAAACATACAAGGTAAGCTTCATAAGGCAACGTCAATAACATTTGCAGACCACATTTTTACTCCATCATTTTGGCACTAAGAGCATTTCTGTTAAGATATACTTCAAATAATTTAGCTTATACTTTTACTATGGTTCGGAATTCCGTAAATGTTAGTAGAAATCTAGGGGAATAAAAACGTTTACCGTGGTTCACCTACATAACATCGCCTATATACCACACATTTCGGCAAACAGGAGGAATCTGTCATTTCCTATAGAAACCTCAACTTCATTTACTCCATATTGTGTGTGTGTGTGTGTGTGTGTGTGTTTGTGTGCATGCGTGCGTGCGTGTGCATGTTCCTGTTAGTGTCCGTGTGCGTGTATGTGTGTGTGTGGGGGGGGGGAGGTTAAAAATACAATCAGATGATTGCATCGATATATTAAAAAGAGAAACAGTAGGAATAATCTATTATTAAAAAATGATGAAGCACAGTCACATTTACGTCTTATCGACTTACTGTTTATAAAATATTTATTAAACATGTTAGGTAAATGTCTTATCTCAGTTTTCTTGTTTACAGCATTCTGTTTGTTTTTAATTACATATATACTTTCTTCTATTCTCTGCTGGGTTACGTTTTTCCTTCATCTACTGATCTTTCGTCAGTTTGCCTTCAACGAATATTGGGTTGTGGTCACATTTGGACGAAAGAAATATGTTTATTTTAGGGAGCCTTGCCTTTAAATTTAATTAATACGCAGTCATATTTGCTGTGTTTTTTCCTTATACTTTAATATTATCTGGCGTGTTTTTATTGTTCATTTTCATTTTCAGATAGTGGAAATCAAACCAACGAAAGTTCGAAACGAGCCAACCGGCCTCGTAACGAAACTGGGAGGTACCGTCGTGAAGGAAGGAGTCACAACTGTCCACGAGACAAGCGTAATTGGGACCTTCATATCGGGCAAATATGCCCAAGTGCTCAAGTCCACTTCTCACCTTATCAATAAAGTTGGAGCTAGCAAAGCCCACAAGAGCAAAGCCCAGGTGGAGCCGACAGTCTTGGAAGACAGTCTGCCCCTGGAGGCTCTCTTCACCACCCCTGTCGGCCAGAACCTCGTCAGGCACTCGAGGAGACCAGCCGTACAGCCACCCTTCAAGAACAGGCTTCAGAGGACCAAGGTCCCACAACAAGATTCGGTCGAGCAGACAGTAGCTCCACAAAAGAAAAAACAGACTAGGCCATTCAAGTGTGTACCATTCATTTTTCTTTTCTTTTTTATTGAGTTGCATTTTCTTTAGGTTACTTCATTATGACAAGTAGTGATATAATAAAATGGTATTCTCTTGTCAAATCTATAGGTGGAGATCTTCAAATAATAGCTAATCGTCGCAAGTACTTTCTATGCCATAAAACTATTTTCAAATGCAGTCAAACAGACTTGGAGATAGTACAGGCAAACTTTACGTGAAGCTTCACAAGCCAAACTGAATATTACAAGGTCAATCCCATATATACAGAAGCTTTGCAACTCAAGTCTCATATATATTTTACAAGGACATATCTACACAAAAGGAAGTTTTACAAAGTTTATCCTATCTAATTGGAAACATTAAAAAGTCAATTCTTTAACGGAAGTTTTATAACTCCAATCCCATAATCTATTAGAGGTTAAATTAAAATAAATGGAAACTTTATAAAATCAATCCCTCTAAAAAAACTGAAACTTTACAAGACCAGTCCTAGATAAATGGAAGGCCTATAAGTTATCCTACTTTAATGGAAACTTTGCAAGGTCAATCTTGTGTAATTGGAAACTTTATAAGGTCAGTCTTTATATTGTACTATATTATATTATTTTCTGATCAATCCCCCCCCCCTTGACCTCATCAAAGCATTAGTCATTATTTCAAAAGTATCCATGAGAGTGTTCATTTCCCTAAATTATGATTCACCAAAAAATATCAAAGGTAGGTAGATAGATAGATAGATTTTATTAGTATATATATTTTTTAGCCTGAGCCTGGCCCATTTAGTGTTAGTAATCTTACTAATAATATACAAATATATATATATATATATATATATATATATATATATATATATATATATATTTGTGCTGATGTTTTCGACCAGGTTGTATTTATATAGGGTGTGTTATTCTTCTCGGAGTTTTGGTCAATGTTAGTGAAATAAATCTTAGTTTATGCCGATATTTCAAGAATCTTTATTTTCTCTTCTTCAGGGCTGTAAAGTTACATGTACTACTTTATAATATTGCACTTATAATATAAATGAGATTATAATATAATATAAGATCATAATATAGTTTAACAAACAAAGACACCATACTGTAAATATATAAAACATACAAAAGGCTGTGACCCTGCTATGTAAACAAAACAAGGAAGGTTACTATAACCCTAGTCATAGTGCAATAAGAATGTATAATAGTTTATAGATTATTTAGTCTTGGTAAGTAATAATAAGAAAAAACACCCCTTTTACAATAATATGTAATAACTAAGTGCAATATTATAAAGTAGTACATGTAACTTTACAGCCCTGAAGAAGAGAAAATAAAGATTCTCGAAATATCGGCATAAACTAAGATTTATTTCACCAACATTGACCAAAACTCCGAGAAGAATAACACACCCTATATATATATATATATATATATATATATATATATATATATATCTATATATATATATACTCGTATATATAAGAACTAGTGACATAATATTAACCTACCATATACAATAAAATAACATATTTTTTTTTTTAAATAAATGTTTTCAAGTAGTACTTACACTTCTAAAATTCTTTATAATTTAATCTGATAGTACTATTCAACAACATATGTATTTACTTTTAATTATTTGTTTACTGTAACCTGTTAATTGGCCTTGTTGGGCATTTCTATATTATAGTGTAAGTATCAAGGTAGTGGTATATACTATGTCGTTGCCTAGTTGCATACAGCTTTAAGGAATAAGTAAATCATGTTCAGTTTATGAATGTCCTCAATATGAAGAATATTTTCCAGGAACATTAAGTCATCACTTGTGGCTATAAACTTCTTCAAGTATTGCTGTCTATGATACCTGTTATGCAACCATTGCAATAATAAATGTTTTAATCCGTCTGATATAAATTCCTGGCAACATTCACAAGTTTCTCCGGATTTTATTACTTTCATTTTTTTATTTTGGTACAGATTGCAATCGTTATTTGAAATTCTAAGTTGACTAACTAATGTTACTTTTGTTACAAATATTAACAGATGGAAAAAGGGGTTGGTTGCTCAATGGAGATGCGGGGGATTCGTTGTGAAATATAATTTAGAAACATATAAACCTGGTAAAATGTAGAAAACCCCAAAAAAAAATAAATAAATAAAATCAAGTAAAGGGGAAAAAAAGATATGTGCCAGATTGAGAATCGAACCCAGGTCTCTTACCTTGAAAGTAGCTTCTCTAGCTACTATGCTATGCCGCTCTTGTAGATAAGAAATTCCAGCCCAGGGTGAATCTCTAAATTCTTTATTATAATTATTGTTATAATAAAGGCTTCTGCCAAAATGAAAATAATAATTATTGGAAAGGGGTGACATATACTATGTTAATCCGGATAAGAATAACTTATATTGAAAATAAAATTAAGTATTTGACATAAAAATCCTCTTGAAAATATAAATAAATAAATAAGAAATTGGTTAAAAATAACAAAATAAAGAAAACCAGGGAGCTCCTTAATCTAAAATTAGACATGATAATAAAATAATATACAAAATAGGAAGATAATGCTTATTTAGAAATACACAAATTCATTTAGCTTGTTGAATAAACAAATTTAAACTATAAGAAAACCATATTTGTCTCTATTATTCACTGGTTCAGCACTGAGAGGGGGGGGGGGCAGTATTAACCCAAAATTTAGGATTTACATGCAGTTCACAAATAACTGAATATTTCCCATACCTAGCCAGGGTTTAATTTAAGTTGTTTTCCAAATTCTGCAGCTTCTCGGTTGGCTCCAGATACCTGTCTCTCCCTGCACTCTTGGAATACTTGGCACTATTATTTCCAGGCGAAAATCTGGACTTACGGCACAAAAATATTCCGTTTTCAAGGCAGAGCCCCACAGCACATGGCTCAATCCTCCGTTCCTTTCCTTGCCTGCTTGCCTCCCACCATCACATTTCTCCACCTACCCCTCGTCTAGGCTCTCTCTCCCCTCCTGTCCTTTATTAGATTCTATTTAATCTAATTAACTAAAACTGACTTAACTTATGTAAACTTAACTTGTTTAAAACTACGTACCTATATATAAATATATACCTAAACTTATATCTACATTAATATTTAATTTCCTAACTATTACTTAACTAATCTTAAATCTAGATTTAAATAAAACAAAAATTCTTATAACTAACATTAATAAGCCATGAAAGGGGGGGGGGCAAGTATTCTCGCATGGCTGGAAATTTTATTAAATTCGAGGAAAAGGGGGACACGACGGTGGCAAGAAAATACAACGTAACACTTTCCTTACATTCACTTAGAATTTAAGATAATCATCGGGTTGGGGGCTGGTATAATGACAGACACTTCTATAAAAGGGATTGTATGATGATGACTGTATACTCTATTTATATCGCTGGATAATGTGACTTGTTGCTTGTTCCAAAATTTTGTTTTTATTTGCTAGGAAATTTGTTTCACACAAGATATCGGTAAAACACTCTTGCATATTATTTAAATTTGCTATAGTTTTTATTTGTTTATAGTTCGTATCATGAATACTGGCATCCAGTGCTATTAGTCTATTGAAACATTTTCTTGCTATTCTATTTTCAGAGAGTGACAATATTTTTATACAGAAATTAAGGATTTTTTTCAACACCTGAACTGTTATGTGGCTCCGCCCAGTTTCCAGTCTAACCTTATATTTAGGTGTGCATTTTGGCCAAAAATATAAAGATTTTAAAAATGCAAGTTTGGCAGATTCCAGTTGACCCAAGTAATTCATGCCCCACATTTCAGAGGCATACATGAGAGTTGGTAATATGAAAATATCAAAGGTTTATATTCCAATATGACTTATTCTATTTTTTTTTTCATTTTTCAGGTTATCCCATAATAGGTTCAGCAGGCCAACATCCACTTCAGAGATAGCAACGGTGTCAGTGTTCACAGAGAGTGCCAGCCCGACGCGGCGCTACCACCGCCAGAGATCGGCAGGAGTTTCAGCATCTGCAGGGGGCAACACTATTGACAGCGGCCCCAGGAGGTTCAAACCCAAGCCCACCAGCGCCTCATCCAGCGAGCCTACAACCAGCGTGTACAAGTTCAAGCTAGCCAGGCCCCAGGGGCGGTGGCAGTACAAGACGACCCCCAAACCACGAGTAGCCATCAGGAGGCAGGATGAGGAGGGGATCCAGCCTACTCCCGCTGCTCCCGAGATAGAGCAGAGCGAACAGCAAGCTGATGCAAGTGACAGCCCCACCACAGCAACCCCCACACCGTCTTTGTCTCTTCAGACCATTAAAGTTGAAATATCAACCCCAGCAAACTTCAGCAACGTCTATTACGAAATCGCCACCATAAAATCCCCCTACACATTCCAAGTAAGAAAATAAATTTATGTTGTTTATTTGCACTTTTTCCTTAGGATGCAGAACTCCTCAGGCCTCCAAAATCTTAAAAGACAAGTAATCAACCAAAAGAAAATAAAGCTCCTCGAGTTTACTTACTTGTGTGAAGTAAAGAAAGTGTTGTAATCTCAAAAATGCACGTTTTTCAAATTTCAAGGAAATTATCCGTTTTGACACTCACTGAACCCATTTCGACTAGTTTCAGATAGATAGTTTTAGAATATTGAAATTTCATATATCCCTTTTGATCTAAATTGAATAAGAGTGGGGAAGGTTTAGATGAGTACGAAACTTTCAAATAAAAAAAAATGTTGTAAGTATTAGAGATACATACCAAAATTGTATCAGATCTTTTTCTGTTTACCATGAAAAATTCTATAAGTTATGTTCAATGACATTTTTTGGTCCAATGCATTGGAATGGAGACATAGTATATCATATTCAAATGAAATGCAACCAAGCATTTTGTTTATTTAATTTTATAGGAGTACAAGGAAGTCATGTGGTATCCACGTCAAATTTTTTTTTTTGGTTGTTTACTTGAGACTTTAATATGTTGTGGGCCTGAAGATTGCAGAATGAGCTCCCGCTTTATTAAGTCCTAACCTTAATAAATAACCTTGTGCAAAGGAGAAGTTTTATATTCTTTTTCTACTTTGGATTGTGCTAACTACACTTCCAGTAATAAGCAGAGTCATTAATTATTTATTTGTGTTTGCAGGTGGGAACAGTAAAGAATACTCGGTTCATCACACTCACCTCGACATTTGAAAAGCTGCTTGAAGAACCGACATCTTCTTCGACGGAGCCGTTAACTGAGAACATTCTCACCTCTACACCTGTATACGAAAGAGAAGGGACTGTCGTCACTCTTCCCGTCATCGCCATAGCTGGAAGCGAAACATTACCCCTTGAAACTATGACCGATATATTTAGCACAAGCGAAATTCTCTTGAAAACCCACCTACTTCCCGTAGTCAAGGATAGCAATACTACGACAATAACATTAGTCCAAACTTATGAAGTAACTAAAGTTGTGAGTGCGACAAAAACTCTCCCACCAACGGAATTGTTCCAATTTATACCGAGTAAAACTCTGAATGAATTCAATACGAGACTGGATGAAGCTGGTTCGGAGCTGCACCTTGAGCTGGAATTCGGTGACAGTGACAATGATGAGGAGCAGCCCCACCCTGTGACTATGCTAGCCGAGCTAGGTGCTAATGTGACAGAGCCGCCAGCCGTGCCTACCCCAGCACCCCAGGAACAGCTCACTCCTGAGAAACTCCAACAGCTAGCGTTCCTCAGGTTCCTCAACCCCAATCAAGGCCCTGTAGTGACCTCGACCCCCGTGCTCAGCATTCAGACCCTCTACGAGACCCACGTGATCCCCGTGTTCAACGGGCTGAGCACGGCCCTCAGCACCATCTCCCGACCTGTCAAGACTATAACCAGCACCCACTTCATGACTACTACCGTCGCCCTCCCCAGCCTCCCCCTTCCCCTGTTCCCCTCCCAGCAGCCTCAGCCACTCATCACCTCCAGCCCAGTCATAACCCAGACAGTCATCACAGAGACCGACTCAAAAGTGCTCAAGCTGACTTTCGGAGCTAAGACAGCCTATACAACCCTCTACTCGACCCGAGTGATCCCAACCCTACTCACCACATACCACACCACCCAGCTTCCCATACAGCCCACCATTGCCCCATTCCCATCCTTCTTCCCACCCTTCAATCCCTTCAACCCATTTGTCGGTTGAACATAACCCCAGTAGTTTAGTATCACTTGAAAATGAACCTCCACATATATCTGTGGTTATTTCTACCTGTGAATCGGGCAGCTGTGAGGATTTTTTTAAAAAATGTTACCCAGAGTTATGAAACTCATAATTAGACTTCAGCCCAAAAAATACAAATTAGAATCATATACTAAAGAAATACGTAATTTAAATAGTTATAGATAGTTATTAAAACATACACAATCTTCTAAACTAAAAATACACATCTGAACAGTTATATATTCTTTCATTTTGTTTTTTATTTCAAATGCCTTGAATAAAGTCTCCAAATACATCATTTAAGCTAATTTTTGCATACCAAATTGTATATTATTATATTTAATGAAATAGGCGAAAATTAAACTAACTAAACTTACCAGATAGTTTCACAACTTAGTTTAAAAAAAAAAAAAAAACATTCTGGATATATAATAAACTATATTTAAAGAAAGAGTGAATTTATAAGGATCGTGCATTCACACTAACTATGTTATCATAAAACATTATAAGTTCCTCTCTTAGGTAAAGGGATATTAACTCTTTATAAATAAACATAATTCTAAAAAAAACACATTCCAGTCCTATCACCTCAGTACCTTCATATCAAAGTAAAGACATTGATTAGCCTTAAAAGCCTATAACATTATAGGATGCATTAACTTATAAGCTGATTGATTTTAGTGAAACTTGATTAATTTTCACATTTTCATACACTTGTTAACAACAACTGGCTTTGATTAAGTAGTTTAGTGAATATATCCAACATTTTGGTATTTTTTTCCTTGAACTATTTTTTTACTTCATAATAAAAATAATACTTGGAACTGTACAGATAATTAGATAAGCCCTAACACTTAATAAGTTAATTTAGTGGCCCACATTGAGTGTCACATTTTTATAACCAATTAATCAATATCAATATACTCATAAGATAAACTTAATGGACAACTTCCTGAATCACAGTACAAACTTCACATTGAACAATTCAATAAGTTATATTTTAGTGAATAAATCTTTTAATATTCAGACATTAAATTTGAATCACAAGAAGGGTCATTTAAATTACTGTCATCTGACCTGAAATATGTCTCTACATATAAATCTCTACATGTATCTTGTGTAACTTTATTTATTGCACATCCTTTCAACATATTTGAGATTTATTTATCCAAAATCTCAAATAACTATTATAAAAAACATAGGATAAATATATAGTTAAATATATATATATATATATATATATATATATATATATATATATATATATATACTAACACACGATTGAGGTTAAATCATATCATGAGTATTTTGGCTGGTTTTCTACTGGCTAAAAACTTCTTTCCTGGATACCTCAAATTGTAGTCATTCAGCAGACAGTATATTGTTTTAAAACGTATGCTAAACAGTAAACTATCTTTTTCGACAAAAAGAGTTAATCAATGAGATAGTAGAATGAAGAGAGATAAAAAAAAGAAAAAATTCAAAATAGCTGGAGGTTGTTTATTTTAATTATTTGTGTTGTAACCCAGGGAAAAAGAATAAATTTCTACCAGAATATTTTTAGTTTGAACCCCATAGTTGGCCAGTAATCACATCAAAATAATCACAGTTTAATTTAACATGGTCAATAATCAAGAAATGCTTACAAAATTTATATGCAATATTATTCCTCAAATAAGAAAATGTACCATCATTTTTGTGCTCAATCAAAATATTAAATAATGTTTTGTAAAATGCCAATTCCTATAAAATATACACATGTTTACAAAACAATTGAGGCACCATATTTAACTAAACAATTTCTTGATTATCTTATTCAACAAATTAAATATAATTTGTAAAGATGGTAATAACTTTTTTAATTAAATGATACTAATAAATGGAAATACTATAACATGCAAAAATAATCAAAGTAGCTAAAATTCTCTAAACACTACACCCTGTTCTACACTGATTGCTAACAATGGTTCATAAAAGTTTCCTTAACACAAAAATACATTTATATATACATTAACCCTTTCCTTGCGCAAAGCCACTATAGTGGCTTTGCGCAAGGAAAGGGTTAATAGATTAATATCATTCAAATGTGTGCCTCCCTGAATCATTTCGACAGAGTTTTGGGCAGAGAGATAAAATACTGCACCTTTCATTTGAATTATTTATCCCTAGCACTAATTTCACATATTTCAACTAGCAGAAGACAATAGAACAAGTATGTATTGATTAAGCATTCATATATGTAAAAAGGACCTCATGTGGAATAAAAAAAAATGAAACTTATAGAAAAATGAAGAACTGAGGTGAAAGGGTCTGCCCAAAAATATGAGGCAAGGATCAGAGATT
This sequence comes from Riptortus pedestris, assembly GCA_019009955.1. Lineage (NCBI taxonomy): Eukaryota > Metazoa > Arthropoda > Insecta > Hemiptera > Alydidae > Riptortus > Riptortus pedestris. The sequence continues at coordinate 127,898,286 of CM032233.1, forward strand.
AAATGTTAAATCTATTTTATAAAGATCTAATGAAAGATAATTCTGTAGTCTAATGGTTATCTCGGGTTGAAAAATGTCACAATAAGGTAGTAAAAATGCTTAACTTTGATTATATTATAACAAAATTTTCAGATTATATAATGAAATGCATGGTTGTCTGTATAAAAATACTTAGGCCGATATAAATTCCATTCCACGCCATTACCCATTATGGCACCATGTTTATAAAGTCATTCCTATCCCATCCATTTGTATGACTTATATTCTTTCAATTAAGATATCATCATGTTCAATGACTGACAGTAATCCTTTTATCATGCACCCGACAAAAGAATTTTACCTTTGTAACAAGTCATGGTAATTTCATTTTATAAATTAAGTGCTATTAATCCATACTATTCATTCATTATGATGATCTGTTAATAAATTCCTTACCATCCCTTCCTTTTGTACAGCTGAGATTCTTTCAGTTATCACCATACTCAAGGATTGGCGCTACATATATATATATATATATATATATATATATATATATATATATATATATATATATACTAAGCTTCTAATTAACACCATATTTTGTGATCTTGGTAGGATAAATGCATTTTAGTCAGCATTTTTTTATTATTCAGGTTATTCTATTCTTTAAAACCGAAAACACATCAACAATAAAACAGTATTTTTTTAAACTGAAGCCTACAAGTTGATTGTTTTTTATTGTAGGAAATAAATCATTATCACATCCACATCTGTGGCGGTACATTTCCTTGTTTAAAAGATCACTGCTTATTATTCACTTCATCATTGTACAAATAATTGTAAATTGGCACTTTATGTAAACATTCTTTATCATGAGAAACACTTATATGTAAATATATAACACATAATTAACCATAGTAATATAATTCTTGTACAAAAATCTGTTTTGAGAAAAGAAAAATATCTTTTTTTTTTTTTTTTTGTATATGATTAAGCAACACACAATTGAGGATTATTTTCCCATTGAAATTCAAATTGATGGCCTAAAGAAAGCAGAAACTCAAATCAAGTAAATGTTAAGAATTTCTTTATTCGTCTATACTTTAACTGTTCAAGGGATTAAAAAGAACTTAATCATGCAATTAAAGGTGCTTTATAACATTCATAATCTGCAGAATGAGGCAACGTACAATTGTCTTCTTTGTTTTTTTTTATTTTGTAAGGTAAACTAGCTATTAAATGTGTCATAATACAGAAAGTCTTGAAATATTTCTATGATATTGTAGAGCCAAATAAGAAAAATGATGGTTCCCTGTCACAAACAAAGCCTTTTATGAAGTGAGATAAGAATACTTAAAGAAATCAATGTATTTTCCACTATCTCTCAAATACCCTTCCACTGTTTTTGTATAATAGAAAATAATAAATCAGAATTACTAAAGTCTAGATAATCTATCAAAATTAAGGAATAAAGGCAAAAATATATAGTTGACTCTCACTAAACGAAGGTGGTTATGATTAGTGAAAAAGTCGGATATGGGGGGGGGGGGAAGAGATAACTTCTTTAATAATAAAAAGTCAATTTAAAAATACAATTCAAAAAATACAATACAATAACAGTTTACGATAATTAATCATTGTTTAGAAATTTATTTTTTTATTATTTTCTTTAAAAATAGTCTAAAATTTTTGTTTGCTTTGAAGCTTAAAAACCATATATTTAAAGACCTTTCAAAGACAGTAAATTCATCAGCAATAAAGGTTAGCGTATATTTTTCTTTTAATTTTGAGAACCACCCATTGCTATCAGCTAGTTTCAATTCTTTTCAAGTCCAAATCAGTGTGTCTTTTAATTTATTTTCAAGTATTTTTATATAACATTTAAATTAATATTAAATAAATAGCAACCTTGTTCCTATGAGTCAATAATTGTTCATGAATGTTATTAACAGCCTGTAAAAGCTTTAATGCACATAATTTAAACAATACTATTTGTCTTATTTTTCAAATAGAAACATAATTTTTTGAGGACATATAGTAAGTTGATATAATTTAGAACAGTCTGGATTTTAGTTTAAAATAATTTTAAAACCCTATTTGTTTTCCTGAGATGTTTGAAAAATTATTTCAATAATTACTCAAATGGGGTTGCCATTTTTTTATTGAACATTTTTTAATACGCACACAAACACACACACACACACATATATAAATATATATATATATATATATATATATATATATATATGAATTGGAGCGACCTAACTAATATTGTTATTTCTTGCATTCAACGCATATTTTTGTGTACTAAATCAGTTTTCCCTTAATAATAAACAAGGCTCTTCACAGTTTCTAATGCTCTCCACCCTTTACGAAGCTGACCACCATTTCTATGTCTTTTACAGTATCTAAGGCTCTCCACCTCTTAATGATGCTCCCCGATCCTTTCTAAGGCCCAGCACTGTTTCTAAGATCTCGACAACTAAGATCATAAACATTTTTTAAAAGGCATTCCACACCACCTCAAGCCCTAATTTTGTCAAAGGTCTCCCAACCTTTCTACATTTTCTGAACTTCTCCAGCCTTATATGGCACCTTGCCTGCCTCCTCAGCCCCTCTACCTTTTCTGATACCCATCACTTTTTTAGGACGCTCCACTTTCTCTAACATACCCCTTCCTTCTAAGTCTATCCACTCTTTCTAGAGGTACTTCACTTTTTCCCAACATATTACATATTTTCTATGTCACTCCATATTGTTATAATCATTTAATGTTTCCAAGATATTAAATGATCTACGACAAGGTTTTAGATCCTCCACATTCATAAGGCAATTGAAATTTACTTTAAACATTTCTGAGGTACTCAATCTGTTTAAAGGCAAGACCCTCCTTATTTAATGAGATTTCCTTTATTTTGACCAACATTACCTTCCGCATTTCATTCATTCTTTTATGAGACCTTTTTGTTTTCTTTTGTTTTAAATTTTAACTATAATTGTTGATATATTTAATCAATTTACTTCATTATTGTCACTTAATTTAATTAAGTAAATCATATTTCATGCACACCCAAATTTATTGCTCTCACAGAAATTTGAGTTGAAAATTCTGCTTTCAAAAAAAAAAAAAAAAAAAAAAAAAAAAAAAAAAAAAAAAAAAAAAATAAATAATATAATTTGTATTTTTGTGTTTGTAAATAGGTATCCTCTCTTCAAGTTCTGATTGGAGGGCTGGTTGTCCTTTGAGAGGCTTACATGTAACATATAATCTATGTCTATTTATTTGTTGAATTGGTTTGTTATATGATTTTTTTTAAGTGGTATCTATTATTAATGTAGACATCATTAGAACCTTCTTTGTAAATATACCAACAAACTATTGTTTTCATTGAAATAAATAAAATAATTTTTAAAAAGTATTTTTTCTTTTATACCATTGTCAAACATGGCTGTGGGATAAGTAAAGGGGGGGGGGGGTAAAAAAATGTAAGTCGCATGTTTGCATAGGCTTCTTATAACTTGAGAAGAAGAAAACTGAATTTAAGACATTATCAGCCTGCCATTCCAGCACTTGGGGAAATCTAATTACTTTTTCCAGTGCCTGTGTGACAGACATATTTGCTTGATGAGTGGATTAGATAGTAGACAATTTACAATGCCCATCGATCCTATACAGGATTCGAAAATGGGGTCCATTCAAAATTATATATATATATGTGTGTGTGTGTGTGTGTGTGTTGTGTGTGTATATAAAGTATTAATAGGGCTTTTAAGTTAAAATATTATTTAGCAATGAGTATTTAATTTTAATTAGCACTGAGACTCTTGTTAATCTTGGTCATATAGACCTTTATGATTCAAATGAATCTAATAGGACAATGTGCAGCTCCAACAGGTCAATACCTGTTAATAATCTATATTATTATAGATTATATACCCAATTGGTTTCTCACCAATAAAAATAAGGTTTTATTTATAAACAAATCTTATTGTAAACTTAATTTTCTATAAATGTAATATACATATTTTCTTTAATATGAATATTAACCAAGATATTTGGATTTTTTGTCTCCAGCCTTCAGTAAAACCCTGCTCCTACTCATGTCATATTAACAATAAGCTGTTATATCATGAACCCCTTTATTCTAATCTTAAATACCAAATATTGTTTCAAGAGACCTTCATTATCCAAGAAACATGCAAATTTGTTGTGTGATGATGTCATAAACTAGGATTTTACGCTCTTGTCTCAAAAATGTTTATTTGATCCTTACTATATTCGATATTAAATTATTTCCAACAACACTAAAGATCAAATTTGTCATTGGCTGAAATCAGTGACTTAAAAGGGGGAGAATTCATTCAGATCATTATGAGTCAAATCGTAAAATGTTATGGAACCAATGTTATTAAACTATTTATGCTCTAAAATTGTTGTTCTATGTATTTTTTTCATAACTCAATCAAGCGAGTAATTTGTACTTTCTTGTTTTCAGTCTGAATAGGCAGTGATATGAGATTACTAGTGTGTCTTACCAGCAGGTGGGAAATCTGCTTAGTTTTACGCAGTCCCTTTGTGATGGACTTCTTCTACACAGACTTTATTAAAAAATTACACAATTTATGTCCTATAAACCGTCTCTTCACGAGCCGATCCTTTTAGTTATTTCATATATGTAGGCCTAGTTTATACTGATATAAACTACCTCCCCAGTGAGGACAGCCGCAACGATTGTAAGAGGGAAATGAGCACTTCCGAAATGGAGCGCCCCTCAAGAGGTGGCAAGTAAGCCACGGCAGTTTCAATAAAGTTTGCACCAAAAAAATAGCTTTTATTGGTGACCCTTGCCATTAAATATGATGAATTATTTTTATGTTCCAGTGCTATCTGTATAATTCCATCTCTTCTACTTGAAACTTTACTAGTTCCAGGCATTTATATCGTCTATCATCAGGTTTATCATCATAATCTGAAGAAGAATAACCTTCACTTTCACTCACACCTACAAAAGGTTCTAATACAATTTCTTCATCAGAAAAAATCATTTGCCATACATTTGAAGCATTCATCTGTTTACTTGAAAAGCAGAAAATATACTGACAAAATATGCGAGGGTAAATTGCAGGAAATGAGTAACAGTACTTGAGGTTGAAAAAAGAACATAATAATTATATAGGAAATCCCAGTAAAAGGGAGCTAAAAATGACAAAAGTAAATCTACATACCATCTATCGGCTTTGAAGGTTACTGTAGCTTCTATAAAAAACGACAATAGTGGAAGAACTAATCTAATAACTTGTATATCTCAAGCAGTAAACACCCTGGACTATTACATCAGTCCATAGCACCCAGGGCATGTCTCCCTCCAGACTTCGATATCATTTTATCACTCCGAAGCATTCTTGGCACAAAAAAGTCAGTCATACAGGGGCTGCGTAAACTAAGCAGATTTCCCACGTGAAGTTGTACAATAGAGAAATTTCCATATGAGAGCCAAACAGTTACGGAAACGGCCGAACTAGGTTTTAGCGGGAAACTCACTCGTCCGTTATTCACCTACATTTAATAAAAATGCAAATATCTCGGTTAATATTTAAGATAGAGAATAAATGTATAGAACAATATTTATAGTAAATTTAATTTGCAATAAGATTGATTCTATACAATTAAACAGACAAATATATATATATATATATATATATATATATATATATATATATATATATATATATAAAATTGTAACCTTGGTCTGTACATTGATTTTTTTCTCGAAATTTCACGATAACTTTTCGTTTCACATGCCATAAACACCACAACTGTTTTTTGTTTCTTTCGTGTATGTTTGTTTGTTACCTTTTCACGCATAAACGGCTGAACCGAATATTATGAAACACGGTATGTATATTACTACTAACCTAACTTAGACTTTAGGCTATATTAATATTCTCTGAGACGAAGAGGAGTGGGGGTTATAATGGAGGCCTCAAATTAAAAATAGCGATTCTTCGTTTCCTATTGGTTTTTCGGCAAATATGAACATAACAAAAGTTGTTTATTCTGTTATTTAGAGTAACTTTTACTATATACACTTTTGTCATATACCGAAGTGAAAATGCGTTATACGCTAAAAATTATAGCGGGAGTCAACAATATTATTTGGCACAAAAGACTCAACCGAACTAAATAAAACTCGGTATGTGTATTAGCAGTGACATCTTAATTATCATAAGCCATACCAACATTTCTAGGGACAGGCAGGAGTGGGGGTTGTAAGGAGGTCTGACATTAAAAATAGCGATATTTCGTTTCCTATTGGTTTTTTTGGCAAATACGCACTTGATAAAAATTGGTTATTTTCTTATTTGGAGTAACTTTTGTTATATTCACTTTTGTCGTTTAACAAAGTATAAACGAGATATACGCTAAAACTATAGCGGGAGTAACCAATTGTATTAGTACAAATCAATGTCTATTTTATATAGGCGTAATATTGTTATGTTTTTTTAGACTTACATGGTAGTTCTATGTATAATTCGGATTAGTGAGGTTATAAATCTCTGCTTGGTAACCCTCAAGCGGAAATGGAAGTTGCACAGATGCTAATACAGTTAATTGCGTTAACTTATTTCCTTTTAAATGTTGGCACTATTGGAATTTCTTTCTACTTACAACTGACTATTTCTAAACTATGTTTGCTCCGAGTGGGTTTGACAGAAAATATGTGCATTATAGACACTATTTAATTATAACAAATGTCATCAGTGATTATGATTTGAATTATTCACGGTGTATCAAACAGTAGAGAGGGATTGATTAGGAACTCATTTTCATTTACTCTTTTTAATTAAAATTTCTATTCTCTAAGTCCTTTTAGTTACCTGTTCCTTATGGAAAAGTAAAAAACGCCCAGACGGGACGTATAATTATACACATTGAAGCCTTGCTATAAAAATACCCTCAATATTTAGTCTCTAAAGATTTCTCGAGCGAATCGGGTACCTTAGCTAATATATATATATATATATATATATATATATATATATATATATATATATATAATTTTTAATGGACCTCATTTTCATCATCTCCTGGATAGGATCGATGGACATTTGAAGACATTTTTCGAAATTCGTGTCATGAGTATGACCTCAATAGCTGATTTCCCTTAAGGGAAATCTGCTAAAACCCTGGCCTGATTTATCAGTTTGTAGCAGCCTAAGGGTTAAACATCCAATTTTAAACAATTTCTCTCAAATATCCAATAACAAGGATCTGGAACTTAAACAGGAAGCCGTCAGGGAAAATAAGGCAAAGCAAATCATAGCATACAAATTTTATATATATATATATATATATATATATATATATAAAATTGTAACCTCTGTCTGTACATTGATTTTTTTCTCAAAATTTCACGATAACATTTTGTTTCACATGTCATAGACACCATAACTGCATTTTGTTTCTTTCGTGTTTGTTTGTTTGTTACCTTTTGACGCATAAACGGCTGAACCGAATTTTATAAAACTTGGTATGTATATTACTACTAACCCAACTTAGACTTTAGGCTATATTAATATTCTCTGAGGCAAACAGGAGTGGGGGTTATACGGGAGGCCTGAAATTAAAAATAGTGATATTTCGTTTCGTATTGCTTTTTCGGCAAATATGCACATATCAAAAGTTGTTTATTTTGTTATTTAGAGTAACTTTTGTCATATACCGAAGTATAAAGGATTGTATAAAGGGTTGTATACCGGGAGTTCACAATTTTATTTGGCACAAAAGACTCAACTGAACTAAACAAAACTCCGTATGTAGGTTGGTATTAACTCATCCATGATTATAATCTATAGGAACATTTTTAGTAACGAACAGGAGTAGGGGTTGTAATGGAGGCATGAAATGAAAAATCGCAATATATTATTTCTTATTGGTTTTTCTGCGAACATGCACATAATAAGAGTTGTTTATTTCGTTATTTAGAGTAACTTTTGTTATATATACTTTTGTCGTATAAGGAAGCATAAACGACATATACGCTAAAAACTTTAGTTAGGCGCAGTCAACTGAACATGACTCAGTATCATCTGACTTTGCACTAACTGCTACTAAATTATAAGCTATATTAAAAAAAATGCTCATAACAAAAACTGTTCCATTGCTAATTAGAGTAACTTAATATATATCTTGGTCCCATAAAAATATCAATATTGTAGCCTGCAATTCATTCCAATGTTTGAATAAGTTATACCATTCAATCTTTTAATTTAATTTTACCTCACCATGATATATTATGACGATAAACAAGAACATTTCAATTGTATGAAGTATTTTAATGTGAGCGGAATTGAGAGTTAGAATTAGTCATGTTCTGTTGGTTAACCTGGAGAGTCGGGGAGGGGTGGGGAGAACTTCCTGTAATCTAGTACCTTTCTCACTCCCTCTTTCTTTCCTCAGCTGTTATATACACTTTTTTCGTATACCGAATTATAAACGAGATATACGCTAAAACCTATAGCGGAAGTGAACAATTTTATTTGACACAAAAGACTTGACCAAACTAAATAAAACTCAGTATGGGTTTTAGCACTAACCCCTCCATTATAATATGCCATACCAACATTTCTAGGGACGGGAAGAAGTGGGGGTTGTAAAGGAGGCCTGAATTTAAAAATAGCGGTATTTCGTTTTCTATTCATTTTTCTGCAAATACGCACATGACAAAAGTAGTTTATTTTTTTTATTTGAAGTAACTTTTCTAATATTCATTTCTGTCATTTAACATAGTATAAACGAGATATAACGCTTTAGAAACTAAAGCGGGAGTCAACTATTTTATCGGGCTTTAACGATTGAACGGAACTTAACAAAACTCGGTATGTCAATCATCATTAATTTCTCCATGATTATAAGCTATATTAAAGTTTTTAGGTAAGAACAGGAGTTGAGGTTATAAGGGAGGCCAGAAATATAAATTCGAGATATTTCTTTGTCTATTTGTTTTTCGGCAAACGTGCACATAACAAAAGTTGTTTACTTTGTTATTTAGAGTAACTTTTGTTTTATACATTTCTCCAGGAACAATGTGTGGAGCAAGTAATTTGCGTAGAAATATTGATATGCTCAACAATTCTTTATAATTTGAACTACCAGGTACCTCACCTGGAAAAATAAATTCAAATCTATGTTAATATTTTGCCCTTAATAACTGAAATCTTTGCATAATGCACAGGAGACGGGAAATATGACAATATGAAGGACAGTGAAGCCTTACATAAAAAATTAATTTTATTATTAATAAATCCACACCAACAACGGGTATAAATCCTAAACACTTGGACGGGTAAATGTCAAAATAGTATGCAAAGTAAAGCTTTGCCAAAAAAATACCATCACCATTCAGCCTAAAATCAATTCCCGGGCAAAGCCGGGTATCTGAGCTAGTATATATATATATATATATAAAATTGTAACCTCTGTCTGTAAATTGACTTTTTCGTTTCAAATGTCATAGACACCATAACTGCATTTTGTTTCTTTCATGTATGTTTGCTTGTTTATTTGTTTGTTTGTTACCTTCTCACGCATAAACGGCTGAGCCGAATTTTATGAGACTTGGTATGTATATTACTACTAACCTAACTTAGACTTTACGCTATATTAATATTCTCTGAGACAAACAGGAGTGGTGGTTATAAAGGAGGCCTGAAATTAAAAATAGCAATATTTCGTTTCCTATTGGTTTTTTGGCAGATATAAACATAACAAAAGTTGTTTATTTTGTTATTTAGAGTAACTTTTGTTATATAGACTTTTTTTGTATACCTAATTATAAACGAGATATGCGCTAATACCTATAGCGGAAGTGAAAATTTTAATTGACACAAAAGACTCAACCAAACTAAACCAAACTCTGTATGTGTATTAGCTGTAACTCCTCCATTATATCAAGCTGTACCAAAATGTCTAGAGACCAGGAGAAGTGGGGGTTACCTGGGAGGCCTGAAATTAAAAATAGCGATATTTCGTATCCTATTGGTTTTTCGGCAAGAATGCACTCGACAAAAGTTGTTTATTTTGTAATTTAGAGTAACTTAGGTTATATTCAATTTTGTCATATAACAAAGTATAAATGAGATATACACTAAAAACTGAAGCGGGAGCCAACAATTTTATTGGGAACTAACAATTGAACTGAGTTTAACAAAACTCGATATATAAATTAGCATTAATTCATCCATGATTATAAGCTGTATTAAAATTCAGATTGACCCGGGAGTGGGGTTATAAGGGAAGCCTGAAATATGAATATGTGACATTTCATTTTCTATTTGTTTTAAGGCAAACGAGCACATAACAAAAGTTATACATTTTTTCGGTAAGAATGTATGAAACAAGTAATTTGCGTAGAAATATTGAAATACTCAACAATTCTTTCCAATATGAACTATAGGTATTTAAGTAATGCAATGTAGATAAAACTCAAGCGGGAACGGAAGTTGTCCATAGGCTAACACAGTGAATTGTATTAACTAATTTCCTGTGAAATATATTTTTTCTCTACTCGTATTTACTATTATGCATATAATGTTCTGCTTGGATTGGTTTCTGACAGGAAATATGTACATTTAATTTACTTGTATTTAATTATAATGAATATTAACCACGATTATTCATGGTGTATCAAGCAAGGATATGGATTGATTGATGCTGGAGCCCAGACAGGAAATATAGTTGTACATATTGTAGCCTTGCCGAATAAAAAATATCACCACATTAAGACTCTCATGATTCCTGAGCGAAGGGATATGAACTAACACTAGCTCCTCCAAGATAATAAGCTGTATCAACATTTCTACGGACAAGCAGGAGTGGGGACTCTAAGGGAGGCCTGAAATTACAAATAGCGATATTTCGTTTCCGATTGGTTTTTCGGCAAACATGCAATTAGCAAAAGTTGTTTATTTTGTTATTTAAAGTAACTTTTATTGTATACACTTTTGTCGCATAGAGAACTATAAATAAGGTTTATGCTAAAAACTATAGTGGGTATCAACAATTTTATTGGTCCACTAATGACTAAACCGGACACATTTTAAAACACAATTCAAAGATAATATTATTATTATTATTATTATTATTAACGTCCACTTTTTGCAACTCAAAGATAATATGCATTTAAACAATGAAAAATAATTATAAAAAATAATGTGTAAAAATTATAAAATACTGGAAACTTATAGCACATTGCATCAGTGGTCATTAAAATGATATTGGTTTTTCTCTAAACACGTATTTCAAGCATTTATATATATGTGAAATTTATAATTTGAATATTTAACAGATGAAAATTATGTAACATAATAAGTTACTTTACTTAATACCAAGGTAAACAGAAACAGAATCATAATGAGCGTATCCTATTTTTTTAGTATAACGTATTGAGTTCTTGCAGTTGCATCAAGAAATATGCACTACTTAGTTGCATTTCCTGAATTTAATGTAAGTTTAATGGCATTCCTAAGATGAGTTAGACAGGTGTTAGGAATGACATTGTTTACATAAAGTGTCTTACATTTATTAATCAAAAGCTGGGAGTTCAAGTGAGAAAGTATTAGGATTACATTATTCAATATTGACACAAAACCTAGGCTACAACGGTCAATTCGTTGTGACCAAGTTAGTTGTTAGAAGCTTGTCCAAATGTCTTTGAGGAATAAATTATCACAGCATTCACTCTGTTCATGTACTTGGTTAAGCTTCCAATTTGGGCCACTTTAAGAAGACTTGATATTCTTCCTTGTAGAAAAAAGCTCTCTCCAATAATCTGTAAAGAAATCAAAATGCATTTAATTATTTACTCATAGGGCACCAAATTTAACATTTTCAAAAAACAACTGTTAACCATAAGGCCTATAAATACTTTATTGATATTTCACTAGCTTTATTTGCTTTGCAGTTCAGGTTTCAGTAACCTGTACAGGAGACAGGTATATCTGGGAAATATCAGGAGTTACACTGAACAACTAAATGGATCAATTTTCTAAAAGTTACCTAAACACTTTATTTTCTTGAATAAAATGAAGAAGAAATCTTCTACTCTGGGCAAACAATTTTTTTATTTATCCAAGGAGTTAATAAATATCATATTTAGAAGATTCACTTACATTTTTTTTATTAGAACATTCTCCCTTTTTTCTACTAATGATTTGCATTTTTGAAAGCCAAAATATTAAAAAGAAAATATAAAAATCATAAGCTGTAAAAATGGTTTGAGCTGAAAAATTTAAGAATAAATTCCTATAGGCCTATTAGATAATAAATGCGTTTGCCAGATTTGATTTTATTACTTCATCATTGATTTCATGACATCTATTACATTCTAAAGGTTTAGCTCTAATTAAATTCATTATTTCCTAAAAATGTTAAAATACAATAGAGGTTTAATTCTACACTTTTAATCCAATGAATTAGGCATAAGGGTCGTATAAAATAAGTGAAAATTTATTAAATTAAAAAATGTACACCTCCAATTATCATTTAATTTAATGTTCCGAATTGTTAATTATGTTTTAGTATTTACCTTTAGAGGAATATTCACTTATTTCTTCGATGGACATGAATTCGGCATCGATCTTTGGATCCTGTGAAACCATCATAGGGCAGTTTTCAGGTCCTTGGTGATGACGATGATGAGTTTTTGGTTTCATTCCCTTTCATGAGAAGGAAGTTCAGGATTCCACAGGGTCATGGGTTCAGCTATTTGTGCAATGAAGATTTGATAGACGTTGTAGGTTATCCTTAGAGCTAGTAAGCCCTCCGAAAAGAACGATAGTTTTACCTACAAAAATAAAGGATTTGCTAAACAAATCTCTTCTGTACTCTTATCCTCTTTAAAAATGTTAACTTCTAAACCAAGTATATCCTATAGCCGAACTGACTGACCTCTTATTTCAATATATAGCAATAATAAAGAAATTGCCATGGTTAAAATGACATTAAAAAATCTTATATCAGAAAGAAACTTTTATACATAAAATTAATAATAATATTTAATAAAACTATAATAAGTTATTCGGAGTCATTTTATTGTCTGTAGGTTGAAGGCAAACTCTCAATATGTATGAATTGTGTTATTCATACTTCAGAGTAATAATGTTTCTTCCGACTTGCCCCAGGCCTTTTACACAAGCAGTATTCAAGCTCATAGGGACGAGCAAGTCAAACATGCAGCTTTGAATTTAATAATGATTAAATGATGTTTTTAAAAGCACTAATGATTTTTCAACCGCATATGGTACTAATCTTATTCACCGATTTATATGTAATTAATTAAACAATTAAATAACCCATTATTAAATAAAAGCGAAGTAATTATAAAAATTGGAAAAGTAGGCCAATTAAATGATCCGATTATGGAGGGCACTAGATAGCCATACTGACCGTAATATATAAAACAGAAATAAATATAGAATAATAATATATTACATTACCTTGAATAATCCAAAACGGACCGCTATGCTATTAAGTGCTCTATCAAAGTCAAATTTCTTTCTTCATTCTTTCTGCCGTCTTCCTCCTTTCCATCTTCATTTTCTGTCTAAGATTGCCTCAATAAGAACTGGCTAAGCAGAGTACTTTTGGAGCCCTGAGTGTACTGCAGAAGTGTTGAATTTTGGAAGCATTTTTATCAAGTATAAACTTGAGCATAAGGTTTTCAAAGAGGAATATGTACAGATATGCTACTGTTCTCTTAGTCCATTTATTTTTTTATTCGAGTTGAATTTTAGCCCAATGATTCTGCTATAGTGTTTGGGTGTTCTTTAATACTCCACTTTCAAAAATCCATTACTCCATAATGAATTTACGATTTGTTTTACAAGTCATGTGATTCTAACAGAAACACAGTGGAGTATACTGAACAAAGATGCATTTTTAGGATCTTCTAAGAGGGCTTCTTAACAATTCTGATATTTCATGCATTTTAGGAAGTGGACATGGACTTTGTATTCGACGTGGATACTTGCCAGCCATTATTCCAAGATCCTCAGTTGAAATAAATGAGATGATTTTATTGAGGCATATATAAGGAAATTGATTGAAACAAGGATTGTTTTGAATAAAATTGTTGTAAAATTGTTTTCTTTTCAAACTATTTGTATACTGATTGCATATGAAATTTCCAAAATATGTAAATTGATGTTTATATGCCTCAGAATCTAAAGCAGTAGCTATTAATTCATTGTTTAAAAACTTATCAAAATCTGCTTCAGAGCTCCTCAATAGGTTGAAATATGAAATGGTTGTACCTGTAATTCTTGTCACTTTCAAAGCTTCAACTTCACTCTTCAACTCGTGAAACATTTCTTCACTATTGTGCTCACTATCCAAGAAGAATAAATTGGCATCATTAATAAAAAACCCTGCCAAGTGAAGGGCTGTGATGTGTTTTCTCATTAACTCATAAGCATGTTGGTTTCTCTCTATTTCTAATAACTCTGGAGGGGTCTGACCTTCATTATTGACTATATTAATATCTCCTCCCAACATCAGAATCGTTTTTATACACATAGAGTCTTTGTTTCGACAAGCAACATGCAAGGGAGTATTGCCTCTTTTATCGGGGCAATTAATATCAGCTCCAAACTGACATAACAATTTAATTCCCATCCAGTTATAAGAGTCGGCTGCAAAATTAATCAGGTTAATAGACCCAAACATACTATTTAAATTAATCTCAGTGTGCTTGTATTTCAGCAGGATTTCTAAAGTCTCATGGGAAGATTCAAAAATGGCAAGGAAAAAAAATGTGTTCAGTTTCCTCCGATTATGATGAAGCTTATTCATAACTACTTCTACCATAGAGGCATCATTACAATAAATTGCATCCTCAATGAGAAATTGACCATATCGAAAACGCAGTCTAAAGTCCATCAGAATTTTTCGAAGGTTTTCGTGTTTAGTATGACGAGCCACATCTTTGCAAATATTATACAATTTTTTTGAATTGCGATATTCTCCACTTATGTAATTCCATAGTTTCTCAGACTGTATTTCTAAAGCAGAGTATGGAGAATCCATATCCTTCACCAATTTTTGTGGAATCTTAAATCCAAAATCTATGAGCTCATCTGTCATTTTCCAAATTGAATCACTGTTAACTTTGGTAACTAAAGTAATTATATCCTTGTATATTATGGATTGGGGATTAGGCCGATACATTAATATTAATTTAATCTTTTCTGGAGATCCGGATTTAATAGCATAATGCAGTGGGGTAACTCCAAACCGATTACTTACATCAACTTCTACCCCCTTGTCCAAAAGGTACTTCATACAGGCCTCTCCTCCTGGAATCTCTGCCGCCAGATGAAGAAGAGTATGTCCATCAGCGTCCTTCACATTTATATTTGCTCCATTTTCAATAAAAAGAGCTAAAAATTGCACATTATTTAAGCATATAGCTCTACATGCGAGTGTCATCCGCTCGTGATCTAAAATGTCTATATTTGCTCCAGCCTGGATTAAAATCCGAGCAAGTTCAAGGCGGTCCATAGTCAAGCATGCCAAAAGGGGTGACATTTGTTTGTGGGCAAAATTGACGTCAGCTTTCATATTAATCATATGATTTAATTCAACCTCAGATCCACTCTCAATAGCTCTATAAATGAGCTCGGCATCCCTTTCTTTAGAGCGGCGTAACTTCCTGCAGTACATATTTGCTTAATAAATAGTTCTTGAAAATAATACGTATTCGCACACCACAAGTTCACTTTAAACTTTTAAAGATAGTTATTAAAAAAAAGCTAAGCACATGAACACAAGCTTACAGTATTTAGACTAACACAAACCAAACCTTCCCTCTAAATTACTACAACCTGACATATAGGTAAGATGAGCTCACTTTCAGAATTCAATAAGCGGTGACGTCACTAACTAATATGTTTTCAATTACATTACTAGACTTCTGTAAAAATTGTGAAACTTAATTTTGCTTGTTCCGTCCTTTCGATACTGCACGCATTTCAATATTTATAATTTAATCATTTGTAAACACAATTTAGATTATAAATATTATAAAAGCAATAAAAAAAATTCTATCAAATATTTCATATGTGTGAACCAGTAGATGTAGAACTACAATTCTTGTATAAATACATTAAATCCCTTCATGTATTTAAGTGACAGTTTCAGTTTGTCCGCCCGCCAAATTCTGTTTTCTAAGCTAATGTACTTGATGTGTTTAATTCTTGGTCCGTCAAGTAATGCACACTCAAATAAGAGGTGGACATATGTCTGTTCAGGTCTTATTGTCACATTTGAATGTATTTGGGTTTGTTAGTTTAAATTTGTACAATGACTTTTTTGTTAGTTCATATCCTGATATAAATTGTATTAGTTTATATTTCTTTATGTCTCTGGTATTTATATGTCGTCCTTGAGTTGTGTTGGTCCATATCTGGTCCTATTTTTTATAAGATACAAGTTTCAAAACGTTTTAATGGTCAGTTTAGAGTAGATATCGATTTGTCTCAGAAGATGTACTTGCAAGTAAATTTCACGAGTGCCCTTTTATCCATGCTATTGTTACTATTTCATTTTTTGTCAACATAATGCGTTTAGTCTTCTGATCTTTGTCGTTATTGTAAATACGGTCTATGTTAATTTTGCTGTCCATGTAGATTATGCTAGTTTCTCTGACACTTGAAATGTCCTGTAGTGTATTGAGTGCCTTAGAAATTGCAAGATTATCTGCTTAATTGTTTCTACAGACTGGCGATAGTCTGTATAATCTTGTCGTCTTTTAAAATTAAGAACACCATCATCGTTTTTATTTCCGACAGTGTAAATATGATAAGTCCACGTTATGTCTACATTGTCTAAAGGTCTAATGTAGCATAACATTTGCTGCTTTATTATTTCCTTAGCTTTGACGTAAATTGCACCTAACAAAAGTTGTTTATTTCGATATTTAAAGCAACATTTGTTATATTCACTTACGTCGTATAACGAAATGTAATTCAAATTGAATGAAATCCCGCTACGTTGTAATATTTTGTTATGTAATGTCTAGCGGGATTATTATGCATAATTTAAACGGACTTATCATATTTACACTGTCGGAACTAAAAACGATAATGGCGCATTTTCCCACTCATTCCTTCTCTTAAACAGAAATTTTGTAACTTTGTATCTTAATAGTGATATTTATCACCTCCTTCAACTTCTAACTCCAATTTCGGTTTTATATGACCTAGCATTGTAGTAATTTAAGCTAATAATATATTTTACTCCAGTGGCAAATTTCAGAAGATTACTCTTATGTTTAATTGCTACTTTTACAATGCTTATGCCAAGAAAAAGAAGGAAAAACCCCTGTATAGTTGCCTGATTTTATTGTAATAAAGGAACCAATTTTATTTTAATAAAGCAAGTCAAAGCCTATGGATAGATATTCAAAGAACACAATGAAATTGAAAGATAAATGCGAAAAAGTATTAATTATTCCAATGAATTATTAATCAATGATATTTTACATATTGGTACCTGGTAGTTCATATTGGAAAGAAATGTTGAGCATATCAATATTTCTATGCAAATTACTTGCTTCATACATTGTTAACAAAGTGCCCAATAAAATTGTTGGCTCCCACTTAAGTAATTAGTGTATATCTCGTTTACACTTTGTTATAAGACAAAAGTGAATATAAAAAAATAAACAACTTTTGTCATGTGCATATTTGCCGAAAAAGAAATAGTAAACGAAATATCACTATTTTTTGCTTCAGGCCTCAATTATATTCCCCACTCCTGGATATTTTTATACAGACCGCCATGTCAGTTATATAAACTGAAAATTTCTTTATAATATAATCGAAGTAAAGCTTTTTTACTTACATTCCTTACTGTGACCTTTTTCAACCTGAGGTAACTATTAGAATGCACACTTACATTAGAAGTGTATAAAACAGAGTTAGCATTTAATCTCTGATCCCTGCCTCAGGTTTTTGGGTAGACACTTTCACCTCAGTTCTTTATTTTTCTACAGGTTTCACTTTCTTTTTTTTGCCACATGAGGTCCTTTTTACATATATGAATGCTTAATCAATATATATTTGTTCTATTACCTTCTACTAGCTGAAAGATTTGAAACTGGTGCCGGGATAAAGAATTCAAATGAAAGGTATTTTATCTCTCTGCCCAAAACCCTGTCAAAATATTAACTCAGGGAGTCACACATTTGAATTATGACCATGTTAAACTGTGATTATTATGATGTCGTTACCGGCCAACTATGGGGTTCAAACTAATAATATTCTAGTAGAAATTATTCTCTATTCCGTAGGCTATAACATCAATAATTAAAATAAACTACCTCCTGCTAATTTTTTCATCACTCCTCATTCTGCTATCTCATTGGTTAACACTTCTTGTCGAAAAAGATAGTTTGCTGCTTGCCATACGTTTTAAAACGCTCGTGATGTGATTTGACCTCAATGGTGTGTAAGTATATTATATTTTTGTGTTTTTAAAAAATTGTATACTTATCCTGTTTTTTTATTTGAAATTTTGGGAAAAAAATCTCAAATACATTGAAACAGTAATTGTAGAGTGTTTTCAGCTGTTGTCTGATAAAATGCTCTCTCTCTCTCTCTCTCTCTCTCTCTCTCTATATATATATATATATATATATATATATATATATATATATATATATATATACTAGCCAAGGTACCCGGCTTCGCTCGGGAAATCATTTGAGACGGACAGATTTTATTTTGTTTTTGGCAATGGTTCTATATGTAGAAGTGCTCTTCCCGTCTAGGCGCACTGACCCCGTAAGGGTCAATTGGGCGACTTGTGGAAAAAAAAATTATAGGTTTGAAGAATAAATAAAAATTAGTCTCTAATCATTCCCTCTCCAATGTTTGACACACCGTGAATAATTCAAATCATAATCATTGATAGCATTTATTATAATTAAATATCATCTATAATGTACGTATTTTATATATACGATCTAGCTAATATACCCAGCAATGCCCGGTAAATCATCGTTGACTGACTAATGATTGTATTTTTATAGAAAATCGTTGAAAAACCAGTTGGAATCGGGAAGTTATCGTTTTATATATATATATATATATATATATATATATATATATATATATATATATATATATATATACTAGCTAAGGTACCCGGCGATGCCCGGGAAATCATTGCCTGACTGACTAATGATTGTATTTTTATAGCAAGACTTCAATGTGTACAATTGCACTTCCCTCCACGATGTATTGTTTTTTTCAAAACAGCCAATCCTAAAGTGTAACTTTCAGGGTTAATAGAATAGAAATTTTAGTTTTGAAGAATTAAAAATTAAATATATATTAAAAATATATTAAAATGGGTTCCTAATTTATCCCTCACGACTTTTTGACTCACTGTTTTGGAATAATTCAAGCCATAATCATGGGTAGCATTTATCACAATTAAATGTCATCTATAATGAACATATTTCCTGCCAAAAATAAAACAAAGCACAGATAGTTTTAGCATAGTTTTATACATAAGATTATATTCGTATTAGTAAGCCTCAGTGGAAACCACTTCCCGTCGTGGCAGAATTCCACAGGAAATAACTAAACTCAATTACCTCCCGTCCATTTCCGCTCTCGCAGGAGCGTTATCATCGTTGTTTTCCTTAGAATATTGATTCAGAATATTATTTTAATAATTTATCTCCCTGATGGAACTAAATAATAGATCCCTAAACATAATTTCATTTATATTCAAAAAGCTAGATGAGGGGAAGAGAGCCCCCCTGCAATCTAGTAATACTTTAAACATTCATATCGAGTATATATTAAATACCAGAAATGCTCTTATAGTTTATATTCTATTAGAAATAAATAAAAAAGTTATAGGGAAAATAAATAAATAAATGAGGAGGCGACGGAGATTTATAAGCTCACTAACCCGAATCATACTTGCAACTATCATATAAGACTAAAACATAACATCTTTTGTCATAATATCCATTTATTAAAAACACTTAAATAAGCACTAATAAAATTAATGACTTCCGCAATGGATTTAGCGTATATGCCGTGTTAACTTCATTTACGACAAAAGTGAATACAACAAAAGATACTTTAAATAACAAAAGTAAACAACTTTTTCTATGTGCACGTTAGCAAAAAAAAATAGAAAATGAAAATTGTGAATTTTTATCTCAGGCCTGTCTTATAACCCCCACTCCCGTTTGAACCTAAACATTTTAATATAGCTTATAATCATGGAAGAATTAATGCTAATTCGCATACCAAGTTTTGTTAAATTCGGTTCAATCGTTTGAGCTCAAAAAAATTGTTGGCTTTCGCTTTAGATTTTAACGCATATCTCGTTTATGTTATACAGCAAAAGTGAACATAACCAAAGTTACTTTAAATAACAAAATAAACAACTTTTGTCATGTGCATATATGCAGAAAAACCAGTAGAAAAAGAAATATTGCTATTTTTAATTTCAGGCCTCCCTTATAGCCCCCACTCCTGCCCGTCCCTAGAAATATTGGTGTGGCTTATGATAATTAAGGCGTCAGAGAATAATTACACATACCGAGTTTTATTTAGTTCGGTGGACTCTTTTGTGCCAAATAATATTCTTGACACCCGCTATAATTTTTAGCGTATAACGCCTTTATAATCAGTAATACGACGATAGTGTATATAACAAAAGTTTCTCTAAATAACAAAATAAACATCTTTACTCATGTTCATTTTTGACGAAAAACCAATAGGAAACGGAATATCACTATTTTTTAATTTCAGGCCTCCCTTTCAACACCCACTCCCGCCCGTCCCTAGAAATGTTTGTATGGCTTATTATAAGGAAGGCGTTAGTGCTAATACACATACCGAGTTTTAGTTAGTTCGGTTGAGTCTGTCTGCCAAATAAAATTGTTTGACTCCCGCTATAATTTTTAGCGTATAACGCCTTTATAGTTCGGTATACGAAAAAAGTGTATATAACAAAAGTTATTCAAAATAACAAAATAAACAACTTTTGTTATATGCATATTTGCCAAAAAACTAATAGGAAACGAAATATCGCTATTTTTAATTTCAGGCCTCCCTTATAACCCCCACTCCTGTTCGTCTCAGAGAAAATTAATATAGCCTAAAGTCTAAGTTGGGTTAGTAGTAATATACATACTAAGTTTCATAAAATTCGGTTCAGCCGTTTATGCGTGAAAAGGTAACAAACAAACAAACAAACAAACAAACAAACAAACAAACAAACAAACAAACAAACAAACAAACAAACAAACATACACGAAAGAAACAAAATGCAGATATGGTGTCTATGACATGTGAAACGAAAAGTTATCGTGAAATTTCGCGAAAAAAATCAATGTACAGACAGAGGTTACAATTTTATATATATATAGATATATATATATATACTAGCTCAGATACCCGGCTTCGCTCGGGAATTCATTTGAGGCTGAATGATGATGGTATATTTTTAATTAATTTTTTCAGGTGAGGTACCTCGTAGTTCATATTGAAAAGAAGTGTTGAGCAAATTTCTCTAAATAACAAAATAAACCACTTTTGTTATGTGCATATTTGCCGAAACCCCAATAGGAAATCATTATTATTAATTTCAGGCCTCCCTTATAACCCCCACTCCTGCCCGTCCCTAGAAATGTTAGTATGGCTTATTATAAGGTAGTCGTTAGTGCTAATACACATACTGAGTGTTTTATTTAGTTCGGTTGAGTCTTTTGTGCCATATAAAATTGTTGCCTCCCGCTTTAGTTTATAGCGTATAACTAATTTATGCTTCCATATACGGCAAAAGTGCATACAACAAAAGTTACTTTAAATAACAAAATAAACAACTTTTGTTATGTGCATATTTGCTGAAAAAATAATAGGAAACGAAATATCCCTATTTTTAATTTCAGGCCTCGCTTATAACCCCCACTCCTGCCCGTCCCTAGAAATGTAAGTATGGCTTATTATAAGGAAATCGTTAGTATTAATTCACATAGCGAGTTTGGTTTAGTTCGGTTGAGTCTTTTGTGCCAAATAAAATTCTGGACTCCCGCTATAGTTTTTAGCGTATAACTCATTTATACTTCCGTATACGGCAAAAGTAAATATAACAAAAGTTACTCTAAATTACAAAATAAATAACTTTTGTTATGTGCATATTTGCTGAAAAAGCAATAGGAAACGAAATATCCCTATTTTTAATTTCAGGCCTCCCTTATAACCCCCACTCCTGTTCGTCTTAGAGAATATTAATATAGCCTAAAGTCTAAGTTGGGCTAGTAGTAATGTACATACCAAGTTTCATAAAATTCGGTTTAGCCGTTTATGCGTGAAAAGGTAACAAACAGACACGAATGAAACAAAATGTAGTTATGGTGTCTATGACATGTGAAACGAAAAGTTATCGTGAAATTTCGCGAAAATAATCAATGTACAGACAGAGGTTACAATTTTATATATATACTAGCTCAGATACCCGGCTATGCCCGGGAATTCATTTGAGGCTGAATGGTAATGGTATTATTTAGCAGGCTGTACATTGCACAATATTATGACATTTACCCGTCCTAGTGTTTAGGATTGATACCCGTCGTTGCCGTGGATTTGCTAATAATAGAATATTTGTTCGATAAGGCTTCACTGTCTTCGATATTTTTATATTTCCCGTCTCTTATACATGTAAATATGGTGAATTTTTATTTCAGGCCTCCCTTATAACCCCCCTCCCGTTCGAACCTAAAAATTTTTATATTACTTATAATCATGGAAGAATTAATTCTAATTGACATACCGAGCTTTGTTAAGTTAGGTTCAGCCGTTAGTGCCCAATAAAATTGTTGGCTCCCGCTAAAGTTTTAACGTATAACTCATTTATACTTAGGTATACGACAAAAGTGTATATAACAAAAGTTACTCCAAATAACAAAATAAACAACTTTTGTTATGTTTATATTTGCGGAAAAACCAATAGGAAACGAAATATCGCTATTTTTAATTTCAGGCTTCCCTTATAACCCCCACTCCTGTTCGCCTCAGAGAAAATTAATATAGCCTAAAGTCTAAGTTGGGTTAGTAGTAATATACATACCAAGTTTCATAAAATTCGGTTCAGCCGTTTATGCGTGAAAAGGTAACAAACAAACAAACATACACGAAAGAAACAAAATGCAGATATGGTGTCTATGACATGTGAAACGAAAAGATATCGTGAAATTTCGCGAAAAAAATCAATGTACAGACAGAGGTTACAATTTTATATATATAGATAGATAGACCAGCTAAGGTACCCGGCTTCGCTCGGGAAATCATTTAAGGCTGAATGATGATAGTATTTTTTGGGCAAGGCTTCAATGTTTACAATTACACTTCCCGTCGGCGCGCATTGTTTTGCTGTGAGGGTCAGGCAGGCGACTTATAAATGAGAAATTTTATATTTGAAGAATAAATAAAAATGTGTTCCTAATCTATCCCTTGCCACTTTTTAACTCACCTTTTTTAATACTTCAAACCATAATCATGGATAGTATTTATTACAATTAAATATCGTCTATAATGAAACTTATTTCCTGTCAAAAACCAATCCGAGCACATATAGTTTAAGCATAGTTTAGCACGTAAGGTTATATTCATAATAGTAGATCTCAGTGGTAATCACTTCCCGTAATGCCCAGCATTTCACAGGAAATTAGTAAACTCAATTAACTCTATTAGCCTCCGTCTATTTCCGCTCTCGCATTAGAGCTATCAACACTCTTCTCCTTAAATTATTAATTCAAAATATTATTGTAATAATTTATCTACCTGATGGAATTAAATAATAGTGTTACCCTAAAAATAATTTCAATTATATTCAAAAAGCTAGTCGAGGAGAAGAGGTCGTAGCCGTCCCTGCAACCCAAGTAATACTTTAAACAATCATATCGAGTTTAAGAGCATTTTGTCTTTTTTCATAATGACATTAACGTTTAATTGTTATGATAGTACATAATTGTTTCAATAACATGAAGATATCGGAAATAAGATAGTATATAACCAAAATCAAAGAGTTTGATTCCCTACTACTTCCCCTATCACTCCTTGAGGAAATTCAGCACGATTTTTTTTTTAAATAATACATTATACAAATTAAATAATGGAAATGCTCTTATAGTTTAAATCTCTATTGGAAATAAATAACAAAGTTATTTTCTAGGGAAAATAAATAAATGAGGCGATGGGGGAGGGGGATTTATAATCTCAATAATCCGAATCATACTTAGTACTAAATGATCGAAATAGATAAGGCTACCCCCCCCCCCACCCCCCCCCCCCCCCACCCCCCCCCCCCCCCACCCCCCCCCCCCCCCACCCCCCCCCCCCCCCACCCCCCCCCCCCCCCACCCCCCCCCCCCCCCACCCCCCCCCCCCCCCACCCCCCCCCCCCCCCACCCCCCCCCCCCCCCACCCCCCCCCCCCCCCACCCCCCCCCCCCCCCACCCCCCCCCCCCCCCACCCCCCCCCCCCCCCACCCCCCCCCCCCCCCACCCCCCCCCCCCCCCACCCCCCCCCCCCCCCACCCCCCCCCCCCCCCACCCCCCCCCCCCCCCACCCCCCCCCCCCCCCACCCCCCCCCCCCCCCACCCCCCCCCCCCCCCACCCCCCCCCCCCCCCACCCCCCCCCCCCCCCACCCCCCCCCCCCCCCACCCCCCCCCCCCCCCACCCCCCCCCCCCCCCACCCCCCCCCCCCCCCACCCCCCCCCCCCCCCACCCCCCCCCCCCCCCACCCCCCCCCCCCCCCACCCCCCCCAACGTAGAAATAGAGAATGCCTGAGTTTAAGATAACCCATATTACCGCATTACTATTCATTGGATGTGGTGAGATGAAATCAGTATGTGTCATGTCAGACTGTTGGTAATCTGCTTAGTTTGCCCAGCCTCTGTCGAGCTGAGGTTGCAAAATGCAGTTTATTGATGGAACGGCATTAAACAAGACCAAGGCGACACTAAGGCTAATCCCTGAGGAAAAGTGTTGCTCTCTCCCTACATGCTCCGAAGCACTGCTTGAGAGGAGAGAGGGAGGAGGGAGAAGGAGAGGGAGAGGGAGAGGAGAGGGGGAGGGAGAGAGATGAGAGAGAGAGGGAAGGGAGAGAGAGAGAGTAGAGGAGATAGGAGAGAGAGAGAGAGAGAGAGAGAAGCGAGGGGGAGAGAGAGAGAGCAAGAGAGAGGGAGGGCGAGAGAAGATGACGAGAGATGAGACGAGAGGAGAGAGAGAGAGAGAGAGAGAGAGAGAGAGAGAAAATACAGCGTACTTGACTCACTTACTATATATTTATATTATTATATAAATATATGTATATATATTTAAATATATAATATATATATATATATATATATATATATATATATATATATATATATATATATATATATATATATATATTGCACACTATTATTAAACTAGCGTGTAACCGATGTTGTTTATTATAAAACTGTTGTGCCATACCAGAAGTGCAATACATAATGTGCAATAGTTTTTAAGTATTTCTAGCCTTGGTAAGTAGAAATAACATTAACACCATCTGTTACACTGTAGTTTAATAACAGTGTGCAATATTATAAAGTAGTATCTGTAATTTTACAGCCCTGAAGAAGAGAAAATAAAGAATCTCGAAATATCGGCATAAACTAAGATTTTTTTAACAACATTGACCAAAACTCCAAGAAATAACAACAACTCCATACAAATACATATATGTGTGTGTATATATATATATATATATATATAGATATATATATATACTAGCTAAGGTAAATCATTAGAGGTTCCCCTTAAAATCTTCAATTCTATTAATTAAAAGGCTGAGAGGTGTGCAATAATTGTGACCCCTGAAGAATCTTATTAGTCCACCCACATACATCATTGTTACCTTCTCGAGTGCTTCTACAGCGACCAAAGCTTTGGAATTTCCTAAATAGAATGTAATACTTTTTATTCTCTCTCTCTCTCACTCACACACACACACACACACACACACACACACACACACACACACACACACACACACACACACGCACGCACGCACACACACACACACACACTTTCTAATTTGCTTTGTGACATTAAATGTAAAATATTCTTTTTTTAGTTTTTAATCATTATTTATCCTTTTCCTACATAATTAATAATTTCTTTAATGGTTACGTCCTTCAGGAGCCAGTATGGTCAGATCCCCCACTGTAGGAAATATGGGAGGAAGAACCACCGTAGGAGACGAGGGTTAAGGCGTCTGTGCTATTACACATACTGAGCTTTAACCCTTAATTGGCCAGAAACTCAAAAAATGACTT
Organism: Riptortus pedestris; assembly: GCA_019009955.1. NCBI lineage: Eukaryota > Metazoa > Arthropoda > Insecta > Hemiptera > Alydidae > Riptortus > Riptortus pedestris. Next base: position 127,924,663 of record CM032233.1, read on the forward strand.
GAAATGAAAACTTTTCTTAAAAACTCATTTTTTGCGTTCCTAATAAATAGAATATATAAGGTTTTACTTAAGTTATTTTTTCTGAAAAAAATATTACATGGTGTCTTTAAGTACACTTTGGCCAGTTACCCTAAAACCTTAGCGGTGTCTTTAAGTACACTCTGGCCAATCACCGTAAATCAATAGGGGTTGTCTGTAAGTTATGTTCATAAACTGACATAGTTTTCTAAAAATGCGTAATCTAACTACGATAATTTATTAGGTAAATAAAAAGATACGTGGTTGTATATAAATAAGTAAGTACATTGTAAACCAAAACCATATAAATCCCGTCAAAAATATCTCATTAAACCTTATCATTCATTCAAGAAAACCACTTTTCAAAGTGGTGTTTTACACAAAGTCTCCACATTACATTTTCGCATAAAACAAACCCTTTGATTCATGGTAATACAGAGTCTACACTTTCGTTTAGTGACAATAATCTTGCCAATGGTGCATCCCAACAAGTCCTTGCTGCATCGGCTTTGAGAGCTCTGCACGCATAGTTCTTGACTTGCAATTGGTTGTCCTGGTTCCACTAGCCCTTTTAGCTCGCTGGTTCCAGCAGAATATCCTCTGCTATGTGTATTCGAAATTGTTTTTAAAGCCATTTTTTTTATAGGGTTGTTCCCTTTTGTTACAATAGCTATTGCGTTATTAACCATCAAATCCAACTAACACTTAGCTGAACATTGTTCATGTAAATACTTGTGGGAGCGGTAACCTGTGTTCTATTAAAGTGCAAACGAACAATGTCACTAAGTCAACACTTTGTTGTCATTACCATTTAATCCATGCTGATACACTTTTTGTTATCAACGTATACTTCATAACATCCTTCTTCCCTCTTTCACCATCAATATTGAAATGCTTCCAATACTTCATTCATTTCAATTTGAAAATTTTCCTTCATCCCATTTTGGGGCATACGTGTGCATTTTATCCTTCATTGTAGCTTTTCTTCTTCATCAGAAGTGATAATACTTTTGGGTAGCAAAGAGAAAAATCTTTTCACCTCGACTTTTATACGTATACTGTTAATTAATATGGTAAATAAAAGTAAGAAATAATATAAAATTCATTGACCCTTGGGTAAATTTGTTTTGGTATTTGACCAGGGTGAACTTAAGTAACACCATCATTAAAAATTCCATGCAATAACTCTATTTCTCTTCCGGAATGGAAAATAAAACACAGGAAATTATAATACAATACTTTACAACTTAGTTCATCCATTTTGGTTCATATTTAAATCGAATAGCGTATATTTTAATGAATTAGAAACTTCGCTGACAACTAGTGTGAAGTAGGGTGGTAAACAATGATGATTTTCTTCAGTATATTGTTAGTAGTTAGCTCCAATAACAATAAATGGACTTTTGTCGCATATGCTCATGCTTGGGAGGTTACAGGGGTGTGAACTGTGGCCCAAAACGGGTAAGAATAGAAGCAGTTGCTCTCTGGGAGAGTTAAATATGAACAGTGTCTTTAAAGGCACCTTGGCCAGTTAAGGGTTAAATGTAAAAATTTTTATTTTAGTTTTTAAACAATATTTATCCTTTTTCCTGCATAAGTAATGATTTCTTTAATGGTTACGCCCTTCAGGAGCCAGCATGGTAGGATCCGACCCACCGTAGAAAATGTGGGAGGAAGAACCACCGTAGGAGACGAGGGTTAAGGCGTCTGTGCTAATACACATACTGAGCTTTAATTAGTTCGGTTAAGTATTTTGTGCCAAATAAAATTGTTGTCTCACGCTATAATTTTGAACGTATAACGCATTTACATTTCGTTATTCGACGAAAGTGTATTTAACAAAAATTACTCTAAATAACAAAAAAAAAAACAATTTTTGTAATGTGCATATTTGCGGAAAAACCAATAAGAAACGAAATATCGCTATTTTTAATTTCATGCCTCCCTTATAGCCCCCACTCCTGTTATTAATATAGCCTAGAGTATAAGTTGGGTTACTAGTAATACACATACCAAGTTCCATAAAATTCGGTTCAGCCGTTTATGCGTGAAAAGGTAACAAACGAACAAACATAAAATCAATTGCAGATTTCGTGTCTATGACATGTGAAACGAAAAAGTATAGTGAAATTTCGAGAAAAAAAATCAATGTACAGACAGAGGTTACAATTTTATATATATATATATATATATATTATTTTGAACGTTCCTCACCTCCTGGGTAGAATCGAAGGACATTTGAAAAAATTTGTCGAGAATTGCGTCATGAGTACGAACTCAATAGCTAATTTCCTTAAGGGAAATCTGCTAAAATGTAGAGCAAAAAGGAGGAGTTGTCTGAATGACCCAGTGTAGCTGACTTGCGGAGGCTGGAGGAACTCTCCTACAGGATTGGGCTTACAAATGAGCTAACACAATTTACAATTTGTGAGGGGGTGGGATGGGGTTGAATGATTTAATCTTTGCCCTGTGCTCGAGTCGGGGTGGGGGGAGCAGATTACAATACGCGCCCTATTCAGCTCCCTCTCCCCGTTTATGAATAATTCCCCAAATCTCTTTCTATTCAGCGTCAACTATAGAGAGTTAGTTGAGGAGCAGCAGATGGCTTTTCAGCTCTGCTCCCACCAAACTTCCACAGTATCCAACTTCCAACACTGTATAATGCCCTTTCAACAACCTCACATTCTAGTACTGTAGCAAAGTTCCGAAATAAAGGAAAAAGTCGGCCACGCAGGGGCTGCGTAAACTAAGCCGATTTCCCCCGTGAAGTTTAACAATAGATAAATCTACATACTGGTAACACAACACCAACGTGAATATTAAGTGAATTAATACTAACGGCAATAAGAAATATTTAAGTAAATTTTTATAAATGTCCTACATGAATCGTCTGAAAAGTAAACAAACAGGTCTGCTAACCTCTCACCGGAAATAAAAACAATTACTGAAATGTATCAGAATATAACATATTAGTTTTATTGAAAACTATTTACTACATCTATTACTGTAAGTTATATACAATCAGAATAATTGTTACCTCAATCAATCAAATTTTAGTAGTCCAAGAACTTAAGAGGGGGGGGGGGATTATTTGCTTATTTCTCGTATATTAAAGGTCTCTTGAAAATTATATTTGGTATTTAAGTTTCGAAAAACGCGCGATCATCTCAGTCAGAGAATATATGTATATAACCACATTTATAGTACATTGCATTTACAATAAGATTGAGTCTATACACTTTTTCGATCCAACTTATAGTAACGGAGATATTTCGAATTTTCAAAATTCACCCCCATTTCACCCCTGATTTCTGCCATTAACTAATATGACCTTTATCGTGGAATGTAACAGTTATATATATATATATATATATATATATATATATATATATATATATATATATACTAGCTCAGATACCCGGCTTCGCCCGGGAATTCATTTGAGGCTGAATGGTGAAGGCATTTTATTAGCAAGGCTTTACTTTGCACAACATTTTGACATTTATCCGCCCCAGTGTTTAGAGCCTATACCCGTCGTTCCTATGGATTTGTTAAGAATAAAATTCAAGGAAAAGACTTCACTGTCTTCCAGATTGTCCTCTTTCCTGTCTCCTGTGCCTTATGCATAGATTTGAATTATTAAGGACAAAGTATTAACATAGATTTGAATTTATTATTCCAGGTGAGGTACCTAGTAGTTGATAATGTAAAGAATTGTTGAACATATCAATATTTCTACGTGAATTACTTGCTTCATGCATTGTTCCCGAAAAAAATGTATAAAAGAAAAGTAACTCTATAAATAACAAAGTAAACAACGTTTGTTATGAGCACGTTAATCGAAAAACAAATAGACAATGAAATATCGCGAGTTTTTATTTCAGGCCTCCCTCATAACCCCCACTCCCGTTTGTCCCTACAAATTTTAATATAGCTTAAAATCATGAAAGAATTAATGCTAATTGACACACCGAGTTATTTTTAAGTTCGGTTTAATCGTTAGCGCCCAATGAAATAGTTGACTACCGTTTTAGTTTATAGTGTATATCTCGTTTATACTTCGTTAAAAGACAAAAGTGAATATCACAAAAGTTACTCTAAATAACAAAATAAACAACTTTTGTGTGAAATTGATGAAAGCGTTAGTGCTAAATACACATACCGAGTTTTATTTATATTCGGTTTGGGTCTTTTTTGCCAAATAAAATTGTTCACTTCCGCTATAGGTTTTAGCGTATATCTCGTTTTATACATTCGGGTATACTGCAAAAGTGCATATGACAAAAGTTTACTCAAAATTACACAAAATAAACAACTTTTTGTTATGGGGCATATTTGCTTGAAAAAGCAATAGGAAACCGAAAATATCGCTATTTTTAATTTCATCCACCCTTAATAAACTCCCACATCCTGTTTGTCTTAGAAGAATATATAATATATCCTAAAGGGTCCAAGTTGGGCCTAGTAGTAATATACATACCAAGATAATCATACAATTCGGTTCAGGCCGTTTATGCGTGAAAAGGTAACTAACAAACAAACAAATAAACAAACAAACAAGACAACAAACCGAAACAAACAGACACCAAAGAAACAAAATGCAGTTAAGGTGTCTATGACATGGTGAAACGAAATGTTATCGTGAAATTTCGCCTGAAAAAAATCAATGTACAGACAGAGGTTTCAATATTATATATATATAGATATATTATAAATAAGATATAAAGAGAGAGAGAGAGAGAGAGAGAGAGAGAGAGAGAGAGAGAGAGAGACAGAGAGAGAGAGAGAGAATGGTTATTGAAGCAATCGTAACTGATGACGTAATCGCGCTACGTATTTGCATGTATCTCACACAGTGGACGTTTAATGAAAACAATATTTGAGCTTGGAATAAAGTGCTAAATGAAATAAAAGCTTATTGCTAATATGACACGAGTAGGAAGGATTTCGAAAGGGATTTCGTAGGAGTAGGAGGGATTTCGAAAATGTTTAATACCTCCGTTATTATAAGTCGTATCGAAAAATTGTATAGAACTAATCTTATTGCTAATGAAATGGTTCATAAATATTATTATGTACGTGTTTTCATTATCTTTTTAATTAACCGAGATACTTGTATTTTATAGTTTGTGGCCAATGTATAAATATACCCCCCACTCCAGCTCACGTCATATTAACAATAAGCTGTAATATTATGAAGCACATTATTTGAAGGATAAGTGCCAAATAATGTTCTCATTGAACTTTTACGTTTTGAGATAAATGCAAATACGTGACGCACGTGGGAAATCTGCTTAGTTAACGAAACCCTGCGTGAAGGACTTTTTATTAGTCACATCGAAAATGTTAATGTACTAATCTTATGACGTTGCATGCAGAATTGTTATTTCATGAAGTTTTGTCTAATTCCAAAATATAAAATGTTGTATTTATTTATCACCTTCCGTTAGCAAGTATTTGATATCTGAGCTCCTGGCCCACGTCCGCCTCATCCTTGACTATTAATTAGCCGGTATCGTGCTACCCGCAAGTGCCACGTGTAATCGCAAATAGTATCCTATCTAAATATACATCATTAATTAATGCAGCCAATGTCATCCTCTTTCCGCTTCTCAAAGTCTTATTGCCCTACTTTTTAGCAGATTTTCCTTAAGGGAAATCAGCTATTGAGGTTGTACTCATAATTGGATTTTCGAAAAAAATCTTCAAATGTCCATCGCCAGAACGAAAAAAACGAAATCGATGTCCAGAAGATAACGAAAAAAAGCTTATATACATACATATATTTGTCTGCTAACGCTCTAGCGGTCAGATCCTACGCAGGAGTTGACACAAAAGCAAGGCCCGTTCAAAACTATATATATATATATATATATATATATATATATATATATATAATAATTGTATATAAACTGCTCAAAAATGAATAGGGATATTGGCTGTTTTGTGGTATGTATGGGGCCTAGCATATTTTTATTTTTTTTTATTATAAATATCATTAATATTTATTAGAAATTATTGTCTTTTTTCCCCCATAAAAAAGAAATTTAATTAAGATCGATTTAATTAAAATTAATAGGATAAGAAAAAATAACCAATATCCCTATTCATTTTTGAGCAGTATATAATTGGGTTTTAAAGTCTTCTCTTTAGTCAGTTAGTAGTCTGCAGTCAAGTGTCTGTATGTCTGTTCAGTAGTAAAGTCGCAGTAACAGTTTGGTTGATCTGTTAGGCCAAAACGATTAAAATAAGAATTTGTTGTTCCGTGTCCAGTTAATAATTGTGTCAAGTAAAAGTCTGTTGATATTAATTTTTGTCATAAGTACTCATTAATGTCTGGAATTTCTATCGCCATGCGTTAATTGTATCAGTAAGTAATTGTGTTTTTAAGTGTGATTTTTGTTGTACCATTCTGGAACTTTTTTTAGTCTGTTGATATTAATTTTTGTCTAAGTACTCATTAATGTCTGGAATTTCTATCGCCATGCGTTGAGAGAGAGAGAGAGAGAGAGAGAGAGGGAGAGAGTAGAGAGAGAGAGGAGGAGAGAGAGAGAGAGAGAGAAGATGAGCGAGAGAGAGAAGAGAGAGAGAGAGAGAGGGGAGAAGAGAGAGGGAGAGAAGAGAGGGAGTGAGAGAGAGGAGAGAGAGAGGGAGAAGGGAGAGAGGGAGAGAAGAGGAGAGAGAGAGAGAGAGAAGAGAGAGGGAGAAGAGAGAGAGAGAGTGAGAGAGAGAGGGGGGGAGGAGAGAGAGAGAGCGAGAGATGAGAGAGAGAGAGAGAGAGAGAAGAGATGGTGTGTGTGTGTGAGGGAGAGAGTGTGGGTGTGTTTGTGGTGTGTGGAGTTGTGAGAGTGGTGAGTGGTGTTGTGTGTGGTTTTTGTTGTGTGTGTGTGAGAAGTGTAGTGAGAGAGAGTGAGCGAGAGAGAGAGAGAGAGTGAGAGAGAGAGGGAGAGGGCAGGGTGTAAGAGAGAGGAGTGAGGGAGAGAGAGAGGGGAGAGTGAGAGAGAAGAAGAGAGAGAGAGGAGGAGAGAGAGAGAGAAAGAGAAGAGAGAGAAGAGAGAGAGAGAGAAGAGAGAAAGAGAGAGGGAGAGAGAGAGGGAGAGAGAGAGGGAAGAGGGAGAGGGAGAGAGAGGAGAGAGGAGAGAGAGAGAGAGAGAGAGAGAGGGAGAGAGAGAGAAGAGAGAGAGAGAGAGAGAGAGAGAGAGAGAGAGAGAGAGAGAGCGAGAGATGAGATGTGTTGTTGTGTGAGTTGATTTTGTTGTGAGTGTGAGTGAGAGTGAGAGAGTGTGATGAGAGTGAGAGAGAGAGAGGAGAGAGAGAGAGAGTGAAGAGAGAGAGATGAGAGTAGAGGAGAGAGAGAGAGAGAGAAGAGAAGAGAGAGAGAGTGTGTGTGAGAGTGTGTGTGTGAGTGAGAGGAGAGAAGAGAGAGAGAGAGAGAGAGAGAGAGAGAGAGAGAGAGAGAGAGAGAGAGAGAGAGAGAGAGAGAGAGAGAGAGAGAGGAGAAAGGAGGGAGATAAGAGTAGATAGGGGACACGAGGTGTTGGGCTATTGAATGTGTCCATTGTTGGCTACTGGGCCTAACTTTGCCTCTCCCCTTTCAATTGGTCGACAGGAGCCCTGCATTCAGCTGTCCCGGCTGTAGATTGCAGCCCAGCAACAGGCAGTCACCCACTCACTCTTATTCATATATTTAGTCCCAAAAGGAAGTTTTCATTCGAAATAATAACAAGCACGTTACCCTTTTCGGGAGGCATTTGAATCTGAAACCCCGAAGTGATCTCATGCCACAATTTTTCTGAATCTATCTTCAAACGTCTTTGATCTTATCTAGAAGTCGAAAATCCGAGATTCAGGGGCTGCGTACACAAAGCAGATTTATTCTGAAAATATAGGCTGATCATCGGAAAATTACTAAAAATATAGGGTGATTACCGGTAAACCCATGTTTTTCAAATAACGAGGACTCAGGAAATTCAGAGCATAAAATATATTTATGAGTGGAAAAACAGTGTACACAATATGCAATTTCAGAATAAAATAAAAGTCCGAGAGCAGATGCCCGCTTCCGAATTGAGCAGCTAGGACTCTGAACTGTTGCAAGGAGCACTCTTTCAACTGTCTCAGGGCTACTAACTGTCCTCGACGGTCCAGGAGATTTCTTCTTAAGCAAAGATCCAGCTGTGTTAACATTATGTATCCAACGCAATATCGTGTTACGATCAGGGATAGCATCATGCTGTGCAATGTTAACATGTACACGAAAGTCTCGCTGAGTCTGAATAACTGATTCACCATTTGCGTAAAACCGTCTCAAGACATTGTGTACTCTGCTCAAGGTTCTACATCTCGGCTACAACTGAAACTGCACACTCCCCCCTCCACTAGGAAACAAATTCCGGCCGTCGTCCAACGACATTCCTTGTATACTACGCAAGTCAAAAACATGCTTTCCCCAGTAATCACCCTATGTAACCCATTTAACTTGAATTTGCCACTCGATAGCGCAAGACCAACAAATACAAAAATACCTCAAATGATTACTAAAACTATTTTCATTTCTCTACTAAGGAAATAAAATCAGTACAAAAATTAATTATTATACATAAAATAAAAGTGAAAGTAAAATAGCGGCCAACAAAAATACTTACTGAAGACTGAAAACAAGAAAGTTTGTTTAATACATGGGTCTGAAAAAATATCTGCCACGTAGGTGCTGCGTAAACTAAGCTGATTTCCCTCGTGACGTTTAACAATATATAAATCTACATCAAACAGGTCGGCCATCCTTTCACCGGAAAGAAAAACAATTACTGAAATATATCAGAATATAACATATTAGTTTTATTGAAAACTATTTGCTACATCTAGTACTGCTATTTATAATGAATCAGAATAATTTTTATCTGAATCAATCAAATTTTAGTAGTCCAAGAACTTAAGAAGGGGGAGGGACGGCCACTAGAACATATTTGCCTGTATCTCGTATAATAAAGGTCTCTTGAAAGCCATATTTTGTATTTAAGCTTCGAATAATGTGATTTAATATATATCAGAATATTGTTTATGTAAGATGAGTAGAAGTAGGGACTGGAACCCCTGAGTAGAAGTAGCTGAAAACTGAAAACTGATAAATTCAAATATCTCCGTTAATATTCAAGATAGAGAATAAATGTATATAACAATATGATAGTAAATTTAATTTTCAATCTGATTGGTTTTATATTATTACTCGATCTGACGTACAGTAAGGAAGATATTTCGAACTGTCGAAATTCCTCCCCTCTAGGAAATCAGCTAATGATGTCGTACACATGGCACGATTTTCGAAAAACTTCCTCAAATGTCCATCGATCCTATATTTTTGTTCAGAAGCCCGTTAACTGATTATAATATATATCATATTTATTTTTTATATATATATATATATATTTATATAGAGAGAGAGAGAGAGGGAGTGAGAGAGAGAGAGAGAGAGAGAGGGAGAGGGGAGAGGGGAGGGAGAGAGAGGAGAGAGAGAGAGAGAGAGGAGTGTGAGATGACGGGAGACGAGAGGTCGAGAGAGTGAGAGATCGAGAGAGAGAGCGACTACGACACGAGAGAGAGATTGAGCGAGAGAGAGAGAGAGAGAGAGAGAGAAGAGGAGAGAGAGAGAGAGCGAGAGGGAGAGAGGGTGGGGGGGGGGGGAGAGAGAGAGAGAGAGAGAGAGAGAGAGAGAGAGAGAGATAGAGAGAGAGAGAGAGAGAGAGACGATGAGAGAGAGAGAAGAGAGAGAGAGAAAAGAGAGAGAGAGAGTTAACTTTTATATATATATATATATATATAAATATATATATAAATATATATATATATATATATATATATTTCAGTTAACACTCTAGCGGTCACAATTTTTATTTGATCGTTACCAAACTCTATATTATGTGCGTTGTTTCATTATCTTAACCGAGATATTCTTATTTTTAAATGTTCGGCTTCTTGTAAAGCCCCACTCATACTCATGTCATATTAACAATAAGCTGCTATATTACGAAACACATAATTTAAAGCCTAAATACCAAATATTGTTCTAATTGAACTTTCTCGTTTTAAGGTAAATGCAAATACGTGATGCAAGTAGGAAATCTGCTTAGTTAAAGCAGCCCCTGCGTGACAGACTTTTTTTATAATTTTTGTGCCTCAGTAAGTAAACTTTTCAAATCTAACTAACATTAATATTTGTTTACATTGAGAAATAGATAGCAGATGGTGAGATGAGATCATCAGCTTATCATATGATGCCAGTGCTTGAGAAATCAGCTTAATTTTGAGAAGATTTTTCCCTTTAGTATTTTGAAAACATGAATTAAATTATTTTTTTTCTGTAATCGTTGAATAATGGTAACATTACTATACTAAAATGAGTGAAGAAAGTGAAACATTTTGCAATAGAGTGAGAAAGATTTCTCTTTCTTCCCATAGTGAAGAAAGTGATATAGCCCTCTTAATTGTAATAAGTTAAATTAAAAATTAATTTGAAGTTGGAAATTAAATGCTTTTAAATGTTTCTTAACATTGTAAGCATTTTTTTTAAGAAAATGAATTGAAATGTGAATGAATTATTGGTGGAAATAATCAATATATTTTAAAATTTAAATATAATAATAATTACCTTCCTTGTTTATAACCTGTACTTGTTTATAACTGCACTACTTCACAATCATCACTAGTTGTTTTATAACTATGCTTATAACCTTTCACAAACCATGCTTATAACCTACCAACAACATACCATAATCTCACAACAATCTAAATTTGTTACATATTCTGGTTAGATCGATATGTATTACACGATTACAGAAAATTTAAGATTACACTCGTGACGAAAAGGAGAATTTACAACTCTCTTAAATTTACACACTCGCTTCGCTGGTTGTGGGTAACACGTTTCACTCGATTTCGTATAAATGATCTACTTTCGTCACTTGTATAATAAATAACTATTTTTAAATTGCCCATTATTGAATAACAAAATATTTACAAAATAATTCATAGTGTTCCTTCTGCCCACTACAATATTACATAAAAAACGTAAAATAAGATTTTCTGTTTAAGTAGAATATTATTCATAAATGCAATGGACTAAAAGCAGACTGTCATATTGCAACTTAGTAAATATATCAGTCATTTTAAAAATTTACAAATTTAGAGATTTTATGAGCTAATATTATTAACAAGTACAGAAGTTCTTATGTTTAAGTAGATATGAGTGCAGGTAAAATAGGGATTAAGATAAATGTGTTTACATGTCTTCAGTCTAGCCTGCTGGGCATTTATCAGATCTTATGTTAGAGTAAAATGCGCTTTTTACGTTTGTGCATGTACCTTGGGGTGCTTTGTTTGCTATTATTACCTATTTCATTGATGAGGGGGCTATTAGCAGATTTCCCTCAAGGGAAATCAGCTATTGAAGTCGTACTCATGAAGCGATTTTCGAAAAATTTCTTCAAATGTCCTTCGATCCTACCCAGGAGATGACGAAAATGAGGTCCGTTCAAAATTATATATATATTTGTCTGTTGCCGCTCTAACGGTCGCAATTTTTGTTTGATCGTTACCAAACTCGATATTTAAACGTTTCAGCAGATTTCCCTTAAGGGAAATCAGCTATTGAGGTTGTACTCATGACGAAATTTTCAAAAATTTTCTTCAAATGTCCATCGATCCTACCTAGTAGATGACGAAAATAAGGTCCGTTCAAAAATGTATATATATTTATATATATATTGTCTGTTCCGCTCTAACGTCGCAATTTTTGTTTGATTTGTTACCTAACTCGATATTTAAAACGTTTTAGCAGATTTCCCTTAAGGGAAAATTGCTATTGAGGTCGTACTCATGACGAAATTTTCAAAACATTTCTTCAAAATGTCCATCGATCCTTCCTAGTAGATGGCGAAAATAAGTCCGTTCAAAAACTGTATAATATATTTATATATAAGTTTTATATAATATATTTCTATATATTATATATATTATATATTTATATATAAAAGATCTATCTGTATATTTGTCTTTTACCGACTCTAGTGGTTTGATCGTTACCAAAATTACTCGATATTTAGTCGTTTTATGTAAAAAGGGAAAGATCAAGATTCGTTAACGGCTGAAAATCGGACCAGTGGGCAGGGGCGGGGGTTTGATGGGGAGGGATTTTCAAAAATTCGAATTATCTCGTACTATTACGTCGGATCGAAAAATTGTACAGAATTAATTCTTATTGCAAATTAAAAATTTACTATAAATATTATTATAACATTTATTCTCTAATGTTGAATATTAACCGAGTATAGACTTTGAATTTTTATTAAATCTGGGCGGCTAAGGATGGGCGACTTTCCCCGCCAAAAGCTAGTTCTGCTGTTTTACCTTAACTGCACGAACTCTCGTGAAATTTCTTATGGTAAAACTTCACGTGGGAAATTGCTTAGTTTACGCAGCCCCTGCGTGACGGACTTTTATTAAAGGAGATGAGACAAAGTTCGGTATAATAATGGCTGAAATCGGACCATGAGGGGGGAAGGTTATGGGGGGCGGCGATTTTCCGAAATTCGAAAATATCTCCGTTACTATATGTCGGCGGAATGATAATGAATTGTACAGAATTATTCTTATTGCATATTAAATTTACTTTAAATATATTATATACATTTATTCTCTATGTTGAATATTAACCGAGATATTTGAATTTTTATTAAATCTGGGCGGCTAACGGATGGGCGACTTTCCCGCCAAAAGCTAGTTCGGCTGTTTCCTTAACTGCACGACTCTCGTGAAATTTCTCTATGGTAAAACTTCACGTGGGAAATCTGCTTAGTTTACGCAGCCCCTGCGTGACGGACTTTTAAGTAAAAGGACAGAACAAGTTCGGTAATGGCTGAAATCGGACCATTGAGGGGGGAGGTATAGGGGGGAGGATTCTATCGAAAAATTCGAAAATATCTCCGTTATTATATGTCCGGGTAAAATAGTTGTATAGACACAACAATTTTTATTGCAAATTAAATTTACTATAAATATTGTTCTATACATCTATTCTCTATCTTGAATATTAACCGAGATATTTGCATGCGATGAGATCGGAACTTCTGTTGTAGTTTTGAGTTTCGGCAAACGTTAGTTCTGCCTTTTCCATAACTGTTCGGCTCTCGTGAAATTTCTCTATTCTAAACCTCACGTGGGAAATATGCTCAGTTTACGCAGCCCCTGCGTGACGGACTTTTATTTTTGTTTACAAGATTTGAACAATCCCCCCCCCCCCCCTGAAACAGTGCCCGTCCCCCCCCAGGGCCATTAAGGATATATGTCTTTATCATTGGTAAGTTGGACAACTTTGATGTCAATCAATTAAATTCACTTTCCCTCCCCTCCCCCTTTATTCCGAGCAGAGCATTAAATTTTTTTTTTGTTAAATAATGGCTTATGGTTACAATACTCGGATGAAAGTGGTCTATCAGTTAAGCCTGAGGGGTGTGTGGGGTAAGGTTGATATGACATGGCGGGGGCTTTGACGTCCATCTCCATTCCAATTATTCTGGCCAAAGGTCAGGGGGAACAGGTTCCATTCCCAATCACACCTAGTCACTAAGCCCCTACCCAGCTTCGGCCCTAACTCCAAAACAATATTCCTCCTCCTCGCTAACTCCATGCCCTTGAAGCACTTATTACAAGCTTTCTTGCATCTGAATAGTTCCGACACTAAAACTATAGCTAATTAAAGTGGCAGTACTTTCGCATTCAAATACAAGATGATTTGATAAAAAAAAAGTCCGTTACGTGTAAACTAACCAGATTTCCCTCGTGAAGTTTAATCTATATATATATATATATATATATATATAGATATATAATATTATATTATATATATATAAAATTGTATACCCTCTGTCTGTACATTGATTTTTTTCGCGAAATTTCACGATAACTTTTCGTTTCCACATGTCCTAGGCACCTTAACTGCATTTTGTTTCTTTCGTGTATGTTGTATGTTGTTACATTTTCACGCATAAAAACAGCTGTAGCCGATTTTATGAAACTGGGATGTATATTATAACTAGCCAACTTTGACTTTAGGCTATATTTAAAATTCTCTGAGATGAACAGGATGTGGGGGTTGTAAGGGAGGCCTGAAATTTAAAATAGCGTTATTTTGTTTCTATTGGTTTTTCGGCAAGTATTGAACATAACAAAAGTTGTTTATTTTGTTTTTAGAGTAACTTTTGTTATATTACACGTTTTTCGTTATAAAAGTATTATAAACGAGATATACGCTAAAACCTATAGCGGGAATGAGCAATTTTATTTGGCGCAAACGATCAACCGAACTAAATAAACTCGGTATTATATTAGCACTAAACACCTTCATTATATAAGCCAATACCAAACATTTCTAGAAACGGGCCGGAGTGGGGGTTGTAGTAAGGGAGGCCTGAATTTTAAAAATAGCGGTATTTCGTTTTTTCGGCAAATATGAACATAACAAAGATTGTTAATTTTTTTATTTAGTAGTAACTTTGGTCATATTCATTTTTGTCGTTTATAACAAAGTATATAAACGAGATATACCACTATATAATAATAGCGGGAGGAGCCAACATTTTTGTTGGGCACTACCAATTGACCGAAATTAGCAAAACTCGGTACGTGAATTAGATTATTCTTCCATGATTATAAGTTATATTTAAATTTTTACGTCCCAACGGGACGTGGGGGTTATGAGGGAGGCCTGAACCTTGAAATGAAAATTCGCGATTTTCTTGTCTTATTTGTCTACGGGAAATATGACAATTTGGAGGACAGTGAAAGACTACATAAAAAATTTAAATTTATTATTAAACAAATGCTACAACGGGAATTTTAACCCTAAACACTGGGACGGGGTAAATGTCAAAATATTGTGCAAATTAAAGCCTTGCCAAAAAAATACCATCATCACCATTCAGCCTCAAATCAATTCCCGGGCGAAGCCGGGTATCTGAGCTAGTTATAGATAAAGCTGGTGTTACGGCCCATTTTTACCGTCGCCAAAGACGGGTGATTGAGGAAGAAGACAGGCGGGAGATTGGTGCGCAGGGCAGGCTGCCCGAGAGCCGAAGACAAGAAGCGATCGCCGGAGACAAGCGAGCAGCAGACAGCAGCGTCCACCTCGAGCTCTAGTGAGGATTTGGCTCCTGATAAACGCTTTGGCGGATCAGAGTGTAATACAGCTTGAAGAATAGCAGTTATCTCATCGTACGAGAGGTACCAACGTTATGCTTATTGTGTATACACAATCAATTAAAAGAAAAGGCCTATTAATCGTATTTAAAAGTCCCCATGGGAAGTATTATCCAATTATTTATTTATTTACTATTTTCTTTTTACTGTTCAAGAGATAATTATAGTTGAGTAATTATTGTAAATAAACTAATTTGTTTTGTGAATACTGGTTTCGTTGTTACCTTTGAGAACAAACAACGTGGCACCCTTAATATATATATATATATTTCTGCCTATTGATATGAGGCTAGTTAAATTTAATTTATAAACCCACACCCTTCTCCAATGAGCTTGGAAGTTTGGTTACCCAGTCTGTGGGTAGCACTACATACTGGAACATATTAGCATGTACGTTGTATAATAAATGTCTCTTGAAAACAATATTTGTATTTAAGCTTCGAATAATGTGGTTTATTACATAACCGAGTATTGTTGGTTTAACATGAGTAGAAGTGGGGGTTTGCTGAAGGCTGAAAACTATAAAATCCAAATATCTTAGTTAATATTCATGATTCAGAAAATATGTATAGAACAATATTTATGGATCATTAAATTTGCAATAAGAGTCGTTCTATACAATTTTTCGATCCGACTTATAGTAACGGAGATATTTCGAATTTCAAAATTCCCACCTAAACCCCCCCTCCACTGGTCCGATTTCAGCCATTAACGAATTTGATCTTCCTTTTTACATAAAACGATTAACTGTGGAGTTTGGTAACGATCAAACACAAATTGCGACAGCTAGAGCGTTAACAGACATATATATATATATATATATATATATATATATATATATATATATATGACCCTAGTACTAAGTGCAATAGTTATGTGTAATAGTTTTGAAGTATCTTTACTCTTGCCCTTGAGAAGAGAAAATAAAGATTCTCGAAATATCAGCATAAACTAAGATTTATTCACCAACATTGACCAAACCTCCAAAAAGAATAACACCACTTGTGTACTATACTTTATATATATATTTATAATATATATATATATATATATATATATATATATATATATATAAACTCCTCGTCAAAAAAAACGCAACACCCTAAAATTTATTGATTACACAAGTTTTTAATTGAAATAAAAAATATTATGTTGATGTTTCTAATCAGACAAATACATTGGAGGAAAAAAACAACAATTTCATTTGAATTCCAGCACTTCTTCTTATCTTTAATCCTATTGTTTAGAAACAGCACAAATTCCATAGTCATTCTTATCGACTTAGGGATACAAAAAAAATTACTAGGGCTCAGTATTCGTGTTAATTTCATCAAGTACGCATTATTTTAGAATTCATAAGTAATTATGGCACGGTTAGATAGAGATGACACAATTAGGGCAGTGACGATGCACCAAGAAGGCCGTAGCACACGTTACATTGCTAATCGACTTGGGGTCCACTTGTCAACTGTCGCACGGGTCTTGAAACGATTCAGAGAGACAGGAGGATACGCAAGAAGACCTGGATCGGGCCGACCACGGGTCACATCAGCGGAAGACAACCGTTTTATCCGGCTCCAGACTCTCAGAAATCGGCTAAAAACAGCAAACGACTTAAGAAACTTGGTCGCTGGTGTCCGAAACTTACATGTTTCGGTATCAACAGTTACGAGACGAGTGAGGAATAGTGGACTGAGGGCACGAAGGCCCATGGTTGGACCACTTCTCTCCAGAGAGCACCGAAGAGCCTGCCTTAGGTTTGCCCAGGAGCACCGAGATTGGACTGTCGATGACTGGAGACGAGTCCTGTTCACCGATGAGACCAGAGTGGCGCTAAACTCTCCTGACGGACGCAGAAGAGTGTGGAAGGTGCCAGGTGAGCGATACAGCAAATGTTGTATAGTCGGAAGGGAGCCTTATGGTGTGGGCTCCGTGATGTTCTGTGGTGGCTTCTCATGGGAAGCTCGCACAGAGTTAGTTTCAATTCGTGGGGGCCCTTTGACTGCACAAAGATACGTGGCAGACATTTTGAAGGACTATGTCATGCCATACATGGCATTTATTGGTGAAAATGCATTTCTTATGCAAGGCCACATGTTGCCCGTATTGTTAGGAACTACCTAAACGAAATCAATATCGACACATTGCTGTGGCCAGCGAGGAGTCCTGACCTAAATTGCATAGAACATTTATGGGAAAGACTAAAAAGCAGTGTTCGACCCAAGGAACCAGCACCAGTCAACCTCAGGGAGCTTGAGGCTGTCGTTTTGGAGGAGTGGGAAAGATTACCTCAGGAGACCGTCCAAGACGTGATCAGGAGCATGCCCACACGTATGGAGGCTGTCATTCGAGCAAGAGGTGGCAACACTGGTTATTAGTGTAAGAATAGTCAATTTAATTTTTTTTTAAAATTAAAATTTTGTTTTTTCATTTTTAGGATAAATTTTTATTTTTTTTTGTAATTAAAGGAATTAAATTTTTTTTTCTGAAATACACTTTTTATTACTCCTATGTACTTGTATTATAAGACACAATAAGGTATGATTCTCTGCTTCAGTAAAAACCCAGTGAAATTAATAAATTTTAGGGTGTTGCGTTTTTTTTTTGAAGAGGAGTGTATATATATAATTTTGAACGGACCTCATTTTCGTCATCTCCTGGGTATGATCGATGGACATTTCAAGAAATGTTTCGAAAATCGCGTCATGAGTACGACCTCAATAACTGAATTCCCTTAAGGGCGAAACTCAATGAAAACAAAGTCCGTCACGCAGGGGCTGCATAAACTATGTAGATTTCCCACGTGAAGTTTTGAAATAGAGAAATCTGCCTAATAACAACTGTAGTAGCAAGAAACCTCTAAACCTCTTCACGAGGGACGAATAGTTAAGGAAACGGCCGCCAGGGCTCTCGGCGGAAAGTCTGACATAGCCGACTCCTGCCGACCACACGCAGAATACAAATTCAAATATCTCCGTTAATACTCATGATTCAGAAAATATGTATAGAACAACATTTATAGATCATTCAATTTCCACCCTCTCACTACTCCGATTTCAGCTATTTCTCTCTCTCTCTCTCTCTCTCTCTCTCTCTCTCTCTCTCTCTCTCTCTCTCTCTCTCTCTCTCTCTCTCTCTCCCTCTCCCTCTCCCTCTCTCTCTCTCTCTCTCTCTCTCCTCTCCCTCCCACTCTCCCTCTCCCTCTCTCTCTCTCTCTCTCACTCTCTATCGCTCTCTCTCTCTCTCTCTCTCTCCCCTCTATATATATATATATATATATATATTATATATATATATATATATATATATATATATATATAAAATTTTGAACGGAACTAATTTTTGTCATCTCCTGGATAGGTTCGATGGACATTGACAGAAATTTTATGAAAATCCCATCATGACTACAACATCAATAGCTGATTTCCCTTAAAGGAAATGTGCTAACACTCACTTATTTTCATCAACATATTTATTAATCATCTCGCCTTGTTTCACTACTTACCCAGTCTCTTCATGAGATTACATTTGGTATACATATAAGCAATTACTATTAACTCCTTCCTGCAAAATTCGACGATATATATATATATATATATATATATATATATATATATATATATATATATATATAAATATACAGTTTTGAACGGACTTCATTTTCGTCATCTCCTAGTAAGGATCGATGGACATTTGAAGATAAATTTCAAAAATCACGTCATGAGTATGACCTCAATAGCTGTTTTCCCTTAAAGGAAATCTGCTAAAACACTAAAATTGCCTTTATCTCAGTAACCGCGAATTGCAAGAAAAAATAGTACACGATTTTTATTTTCCAATTTCTAAAATTTCTTATTTCCTACTTCTTCTTAGTATACTTGCGGTTTCAAAATCAATATGATGGATGTAGGTTTATCGCGTTGTGTCAGATTCTTCTTTTTAGTAATTGTGATAATTCCCCAATATAACGTTTATTTCAATCCATACATTTCAATTTGTATACATTATATTTGGTATCGATTGATTTCAATTTATCGTTTATATGACTTATTGCTATTCTTCATTCTGTTTGGATATTTCCATCTGATTTCTCCAAAATCTTTACATATCGATGTAATCATCCTGGCTACTGTGGGATTATAATTCCATTTACAGTACATTTTTGTTTCTCTTATTTTATATTTTCAAAATTAGTTTCCTTGGATTGTCAATATGTTTAATTCTATTTTTCTTTGTCGCTACTGTTAGTTTTGTTTTTAAAGAAATAATTCATTTTTGTTTGTACTAATTTTAACAGATTTTCCTTCGGGAAATCAGCTATTGAGGTTGTACTCATCATGATGGGATTTTCGAAAAATGTCCATCGATCCTACTCAGGACATAACGAAAATGAGGTCCGTTCAAAAATTTTATATATATATTTTCTTGGCTTGCGAGAATCGGATGAGTGGGCGGGTGCAAAGAGAGAAAGAGAGCCGCATGAGGGGAGGAACAAAGACTATGGGAATGAGCGAATCTAATTAGGGACCTGTAAAAATTGTAAATATTATAAATATGTAAATAAAACTTGTAAATAAATATATATTAAGTGAACAACAACATGTGGAAAACCACATGCCTCACAACAAATAAATAAAAGAACATCGGCCAAATGGCCATCTATCCTTTCGCTTTCTTACCTCCTCTCTTACTATCTCTTCTTCCCGCTATTCCTCTTCTTTCCCCTATCCTATAACCCACGGGGTATCCCAGCTACCCTCAAAGAATAAACCAAAATTACCTTACAACCTCATCCCATCCACCTCCTCTCCTTAAAATATATTTATAATATAGAGCAAGGAGTCTCTCGGCTCAAATAAGGTGCTTCGAAGCATCTCCTCTTTTTTCTATTAGTTTTAGTCTTAGAATAAGTTTTCTGTAAATAAAGCTGTGATTAGGAGAAAAAAAAAAAGAAAACCCTCAGCTCAGTGGTTGCTCGACGGTCTTCGAGGGATGTTCAGCGCGACTTAGTGCAGAGCGGTAAAGTGTTGTGCCGTGAAGAACAGTGTTGTGCCGTGACTGCAAGTAACAGTTTATGGCGTGTTTAAGACAGTGCAGTGCAGCGAAGTAAAGGACAGTGCAGTGCCGACGTTTTATGTAAAGTTCAGTGACCGCGAGTGAGTTATTGGACTGTGTAACCTGAAGAACAATTACACTATCAGTGTAATTCTGTGAGTAGTAATAATCAAGAGTATTGTGCATTGTGAAAATAAATTGTGCAGTTATAAACTGTGAAACTTGTGTGTGTTTAATTTTGCAATCCAAACGAACTCTTATTAACAACGTATATGTATATATTATATATATATATATATATATATATATATATATATATAAAATTGTACTCATGACCAGATTTTCGAAATTTTTCTTCTAATGTCCACCGATCCTACCTAGTAGATGTCGAAAATGTGATCCGTTCAAAACTGTATATACATACATATATATATATATATATATATATATATATATATATATATATATATATATATAAGTCTGTTACCGCTCTAGCGGGCGCAATTTTATTCTTATCGTTACCAAACTTGATATATAATCGTTTTATGCAAAAAGAAAGTCAAGTTCGTTAACAGCTGAAATCGGACCATGGGAAGGAGGGGGTTAGAGGGGGAGAAGTTCTTAAATTCTTAATATCTCCGTTAATATGCGTCGGATCGAAAAATTGTATAGAACCAATCTTATTGAAAATGTAATGTTCTATAAATGTTGTTCAGTACATTTCTTCACTACCTTGATTTTTAACTTTTGGGCATTTTTAACTTTCGGCCCCAGTCCCATTCGTCTCATATTAACATTATTCTATTATGTTATGAAGCAGTTTATTTGAACCTTAAATACCAAATATTGTTCTCATTGAAATTTTAAGATTTGAACTAAATGCAAATACGTGGCGCACGTGGGAAATCTGCTTAGTTAATACAACTCCTGCGTGACGGACTTTCTTTAGTTTTTGGTCTTCAGTAAACCCCCACTGCAAGTCGTTTTATATACGCAATAAGCCGTTATATTATGAAGCACTTCATTTAAAGCCTAAATGCTAATTATTGTTCTCATTGATAAAAGTTTTGAGATAATTTAAATAGGTGACTTAGTAAACGCAGCCCCTGCGCGACTGACTTTTATTTCCTTGAGATTCGTAATAATGTTATAAGCAATATCCTCGCCAAGAATGGACCTTCTGCCATCGATTGGTAATTGGTAATGGTATTGTTGTCATTTTGGTCGGCTGTTATGTTGAATGGTACACATTTGAAGTAAGTTCTGCGAAATTCGACACGAGGGCAATCACTATACGTGATTTTCCTGTTTTTTTTTTAAAAAAAAAGAATGAAGATAAATCACAGATACACAAGTGGTGAATATCCGATAAACCTTCATTTAGATTTATAACACGAATAAAAATTGCATTCAATACTATTTCTCACGTTTCCTTTTCCGATGAAAATAGCCTTACAGGTGGCGGAATCGTGTTCATTAGGGGCCGCATTCAAGAGATGTTTCATTTGGTATATTTTCGAATCAGAATCCCTTGTTAGTTAAAAGGTCTCTCATACGGAAACCGCCCCAGGCAATTTCGTCAATATCCATACGGCCCGCTTTCAATATATTCAATAAATTAGCATCTATTCCTACAATCCCTCTCTCACTCCCTCTCTTTCTTTTATTTTTTTACAGAAAAAAACGGGCTTCTCAGTTTACGGGGAGCTGAATTCAAAATTACAACAATTCCAGCATTCACTCTCGATTCAATTCCTTAGACAATGTTTCTATTGTGGTCCCATCTCTTTGTGCTAACCATGAATGTGGGTGGAGCTATGGGAGAAAGGGGAACACCTACAGACGAAAACAATATTTCATGTCTTCCATAAAGTATAACCCAACAATAACAAGGCGCATCAAGAAAATCCGTAAGGACGTTGGAAAGTTTCGGCCTTATAAATGATAACTAAAAGACAAGCAGAACAAATTATTATTTATTTGAGATACGGCTACAGTGATGATTCGTCTTTAAACATGGGAGAACATAATTTTACAAAATTAAATAAATATTAAAAGTCTACAAAATTAAATTTAAAATGTACAAAATAAATACAATGCACAAAATTAAATATAAAATATTAGTATATTTACAATAAAAGAAAGAATAGAAAAGTCCGTCACGCAGGAGCTGCGTTATCTAAGCAGATTTCCCTTATACGTCACATATATGCATTTATCTCCAGATGAAATAGTTCCATGATAACAAAAATTAGTATTTAGGCTTCAATTAAAGTGCTTCATAATATAACAGCTTATTGTTAACCTTTCGATGGTAACAGGGGTGATGCGTCACCCCACGTAGATTTCTTTTTTTTATGTTTTGTTGGTTGACGGGGTAGGGCATATCTTAGTCACTTGCTAATCTCACTTCGCGTTAGTACTGTTCGATTGAGAGTGTTGGTCTCCGTGTCAGAGCCTGTTTACATGATTTATCATGTGCTTGGGGTGACTAGTAACCCCAGTTACCTTTCTCGGTTGCCGAATTTTTTTAACATCCATTTGCATAAAGTGGATTCCTGCAATGTTAATGACCCAAATTTTGCCGCGTTTGTGAAAGAGTGTCTAGAGGATGAAAGCAATGTAAATTCTGGTAATGATTCGAGTGGTGAAGAAGATATCCTACAGAAAGAAAGTGGTGATGACATAATAGAAGGATACTCTTCAGAAGTGGAGGAAGAAACTTCGTCTTCGGACACTGTAGAGCGTAAAAATGGTCATGTGTGGTCATTGAAACCACCTAAATCAACCAGAACACAATCCCATAATATTGTAAAAAACCCTCGAGTAAAACCCTATTCAAACATCACATCTGAAATTGATGCTCTAAACTTACTGTTCAATTTACTAACCTGGAAATATGTATTCGTCATGAAAATTGCATCTATGCACACGAGCAAATGACAAAACAGTGAAAACTGACTGCAGGAAATGCGGAAAACCTATGTGCAGGTGCCTATGAGCATCGCAAGTAAGTGAGTAGCAACTGCTTCAAGTAGTGATTTTTCAATCTATTTTTCATTTTTCAGTTGTCGATTGTATTAATAATAATTTAATATAAATGTCAAAATGTAAATAAATCATTGTGTAAACATTGATCTCCTTTATTGATTAAATAATCACTTGGGGTGACTCGTCAGCCCATGGTACCTTTCTAAGGTGTCAAAATAGTGTTACCAGTGGAAGGTTAATAATGCATTTGTAGGAGTTGGGGTTTACTAAAGGTCGAAAACTAAAAAATACAAATATCTCGGTTAATACTCAGAAAATATCTGTAGAACAGTATTTATAGACCATTGACTTTGGAATAAGATTGGTTCTATACAATTTTTCGATCCGGCGTATAGTAACGGAGATATTTCGAACTTTAAAAATTGTCCCATTTAAAACTCCCTCCAACTGGTCCGATTTCAGTCATTAACGAACTTAATCTTTCTTTTTATATAAAACATTTAAATATGGGGTTTGGTAACGATCAAACAAAAATTGCGGCCGCTAGAGCGTTAACAAACACATATATGTATATATAGTAATACAATATTATTATAACAAGATAGTGGAGTTTATATGTTAGCATGTGATTGCGGTAAAGTTTCTGTTGGGCAGACATGTAAGAAGACTGTTACAAGAGTTAACCAACACATGATCTAAAATATCAGAGAACAAACTAAAACATCCTCCATAGCAAGACACCCAAGTATTTGTTCCCACCAAACTAAGTTCGACAAGACAAAAATTCTACATAGAGAAGACCACCTCGGTAAATGATTGGTTCTAGAAACTCTCGAAATTAACAAGAGAACAAATACCATAAACGGCATGGACGGTGTCATCCAAAACATATGATTGAATGAAGTAACTATTCAAATTAAAACATTGTCTGACAAAGATGGACGCATTTCCATCGAAAATTAGCAAACCAAAAAAAAAAATGTTTTGAAAATCGCGTTATGAGTACGACCTCAATAGCTGATGTCCTTTAAGGGAGACCTGCTAAAAACTATAAAGAGGTAAACTGAAAGGAGGTAAATCTTATATTAAACCAATACAGTGTTTGATATATATAATTTTACATAACTGATAACTGATTGCTTTAATATTTCATGAAACAATGCACTTAAACACTTAAATACATCGTCTACAAATTGGCTACTGTCGGCTAGTATTTGGCATGAATTTCTGGTCCATGGGTTCGCTGACCTTAACGAAATGATTGAAATAGCATTGCAGAAATGTCGATAATTTGGAAAATCTTTGGCCACTCGACAAAGTTCAGGTTTAGATATTTCTTGAACCATTTGTTGCTCTTTCACTAAGAGAAGTTTCAATTATGGTGTGAAGAGGATTCACCCACTGTGAATTACATTTGGAAATATGAATGGATGCATTTGTGTGGTTGATTCCTTGGCTGTAAATAGACAAGGATTATCCTGGTGATGTCTGCAGTAGAACTGCAGTTGGTCCAAGGATTGCTTTCTGCTAATAGTAATGCAGCTAAATAGTACCTGGTGGCTCTATGAACACACGTTGAAGCTCTAGTATAGATATATTTCGAACCATTTACTAATCTTTCATTATGAGCAGATCCTCATATACTGGGAAGTGCATTCACCTTTCAGGTTTCAGCCTTTAACGAGGCGAGTGATTCCTAGGATGCAAATTGACATGGATTAGCCCATAGAGAAGAGCGAGAGCAGAGATGGGATTGGTTCCTTCAATTATATATAGGCTGACAAAGGCAACCATCTATTTGAGCGCGATTATACCACTAGAGAGGGGCAAAGCTTGTCCGTCCCAAGAACAGGTAATCGCAGTGCTCACCATTAGTAAGCACCCACTAATTACTCCGTGATAATCATTTCTTTGAAGTTTGTCGATCTAAGTGCTGAACCCTCTATAGTACGAATAGAATGATAGTCACAATATTTGGGCGAATTTTATTAATTGTATATGTTCGGTCGTCTCTTCCGGTGCTTA
>CM032233.1:127955000-128067500 GCA_019009955.1 Riptortus pedestris
TAGAACAAGCGTTGTTGTATGCAATATGCCCAAAGGAAAATATTTTTGCTGAAATCACAGTATTCATCAAGTGTTAACCGCGGCAATAATTGATCAGGGATTAATGCTTTTTATGCTTTATACGAGAAAGGAAATTTTGGGGATTTTTGTCTCTGTAATATATAAAAAAAAACGTTTCATTTTTTTTTTTGTTCCTCAATTGATTAAATTAAATAATTAATTTTCTTAACAAAATTTTGAACCGAATAGTTTTTCCTGTATTTGATCATTTATAACCTTGAACTTATTTTTTTATTTATTACTAAATATATTATTACTCTGTATCTTATATTCCTGTATTTGTTCATTTATTATAACCTTGAACTTATTTTTTTTATTATATTACTAATATATTTATTACTCTTATTTATATATTACAAACAAATGTTTTTTTCAAACTTTATGAAAATAATTAATAATTTTACTCTATTTTTAGTCTGTAAAATAACATTATAAAACATAAAATTATTGTTCCGATACCACTATTCCTACGTTCCTGAATATCCTATGTTGGTGGTTATTTATAATTAACAATTTATTATTAAAATATCTCAATCATTATTCTACCTATTACAAGTTTGTTTTTCATATTCCAAAGGTATTTATAAAAAAAATATGTTAGCCATCCTTTATTTAGCAATATGATAACGTATAATTTTCATGCATTGGAATTACTCTAAAACCAAAGCAAAAATGAATAAACAACACAAATAAGTAAGTTATTACTTATTTTCTAATAGAAAATAGAAAAACCAAAATGCTGTCCAAACACCGCAGCGCGCCCGCTAACGTAACTCAAATAGGTGCGCCCGCCGGAGGGTTAAACACGTCACTATACTGCTCTTTACAGAGTCACGGCACAACATTGTTCTTCACATAAAACACTTTACCGCACTGCACTAAGCCACACTGTTGCACTGAACGCACTGATGATAACTTGAAGACAGCTGAGAACAAACTAAACTGTCGGGAGAGTTGTACTCGCTTATATAGAGAAACGGCAACATCAAAGGACGCGGTCTCGAAGGTACTGGACTCTTTAGTCTGGAACTATCCAGACACCACAGGCGCTAATAGTCCCTCCTCGGTAAACTCCTTTCATCTCCTTCGTACTTCCTAAATATGTGACTATCTCTGTTTAATTTTTCATGCATTTAATTTTCGCAACAATATGTTATATTTAGATATACTTCTTTATTTTTTTTTTATTCCGGTGATGAATATTTCTATCTCTCTCTTCAGTTATGAGTGGTTGGCAGACCCGGTTGATTACAATTCAGACGCTTTTCTTTCACTGAACAATTTTTCATCTCTGAAATATTTTTAAAAATATTTATGTCTTGAATCGATAAGCATAAGATGAAACATATTCCAAACATTTCTCAATGTGCCCAACCGCAATAGTTGAATTCACTTAAGAGAAATTTATTGAATGCAATAAATAATTGAATAAATTTAATCTAATCTGTTAGACTGGAGAGTGAGTAGATTGGTAGAGTTAGAGGAGGCACAGGTGTTTCGAGGGGGCATGCTAAGAACTTTAAATGAAGGACGACTCCTCCCTGATCCACCCCCTACTCACGTAACAAGATGGGATGCATCTGGATCTAAAATAAAATGTCCGTCACGCACGGGCTGCGTAAACTAAGCAGATTTCCTACGCGCACCACATATTTACATTTATCTCAAAAAGTAAATGTTCAATGAGACCAATATTTGGTATTTAAGCCTCAAATAAAGGGCTTCATGATATAACAGCTTACTGTTAATATGACATGAGTAGGACTGGGGGTTTACTGAGAGCCGAAATCTAAAAAAAAATGCCAATATCTGAGTTAATATTGAACATAGAGAAAATATGTATATATCAACATTTATTGAATATTAAATTTCCTATAACATTTATTCTACACAAGTTTTCGATTCAACTAGAAATCGAAAAATTTTATAGAAACAATGATGCTCATGTTAACCTATTGAACAACCTGAAATTGTCCTTCTGTACATTTATCCGTAACTTATATATTAAAAGATTTATTCGACTTTTTTTTATTTCAATCTGATGTATAATATAGGAGATCTTTCGAATTTTCGAAATTGATCCCTCTGACCCCCCTCCCCCCCCCCATCTTTCCTCCGACTGACCCAACTTCAGCCGTTAAAGAGCTTAATCTATAGTTTTGCACGAAAGCCTTATAAATTGAATTTTGTAGCGATGTAACAAAAATGACGACCAACATAACGGTAACTAGCAAGTATATACAGGGTGGTCCACAGGAAACGGACGGTTTTGAATCGCGCAATACTTGGTGGCTGGTGGAGGGGGAAACGCGCCGTCAAGGTCACTCGACTCCCCACCGCCTGCCATTCAGTCTCCATTAGGCCGCTGTGGACGAAAGATCATCGCGTTTTTGCATACGACACATTTATAAAAAGTGATGAATAAGTAGTTGAAACTCAACGATGTTTCAGGCGTTATTTTCATATCGGACGCCATGGTGAAATACCGAGTAGGAATACCATTCTAAGGTGGGTAAGTTCATTTAGATCCACGGGTTCTGTTATGAAAACAAAGCCACCTGGCCCTGCTCGGTCGGCACGCACGCCACAAAACGTGGACAGAGTGAGAGAGCGATTCTGGGCAGTCCCGGCCGTTCTGCTAGACGTCATGCAACTGAACTTGGGCTGAGTAAGACCACAACAAAACGTATCCTACATAAGGACTTGGTTATGCCCGCCATTTAAGTCATGTTATTTTTAAAAAATAAAGTAATGTATTTTTTAAAAATGGCATAAATTCATCTTTATTTTTGTGTAAATAAAATGTGTCTGTCTTCAAAACTAACAGAGTAATTACTACTTTAAAACCGTCAGTTTCCTGTTTATCACCCTGTACATATATATATTTATAATCGTATAGGTTTTCGATCAGGTTATTGTTATAGATGGAGTGGTTGTTTGTTTAGGCTTGCAGTCAATGCCAAAGGTTTGAGAATTTCATTTACTTCAGGGCTGTAAAAAGGTACCACAAATTACATCTGATAAATACAGCGTTACAGTATGGTGTATGTTCAGTGCAATATAATATTTACACACATACATCATACTCTTATCATCCACATAACACCACAATGTTTATAATATTAATGTAATGGTAAGATTATAGTTATAATATTACAATAGCTGTAATATAATATAACAGCTGTAATGTAATACGATGATAGTTGCAATATAATAGGATAATAGTTATTACATATTAATAATCATAACACGATATTCAAACATAGATATACCAATTCAACTGATTTACAAAAATGAAAATTTAATCTGTTCATTTTATTTATTTGATTTTAGTCTTGTTTTTAGCCATTGAAAGTATATAAGTACTGTTGCCATACCTTTCGGTGGAGACCGAACACCAACTGACGGACACACAGTCAGGAGTATCAACAGACGAACCGACGACGTATGTAGATCCAGATTCCATTTAACTAGTTGAGTATATTTATTTAATTATCCTTCATGTATACCAACAATTGAACACATATCACATTACACCTGTATCTACACATTAACAAACTACACCAGACCAACACACAAACAAAAATACAAGAAACGTAAACAACCCAACTTGGATGAGGACAATGACCCACCACACGAAAACAATTTTCCTGTACACTTGCTAACACCCCTCGCTTGACAGATCTAAGGTAAGTAAACAGACTTGGACTAAACGTAAACAAACAAATACGGTGACTAGACGCATAAAACCTACTGACCAACAGACATCTAACTCAGTACAACTTTTCGACGGGCTTGAAGATGGTGTCATTGCATCGAAAGCGCTTGCCAGCTGTACTCGACCATCAGCCAGTGACGACGGTCTCCATCGAAAGGTATGACAACAGTATTATTTATATTGGCGGCTCTAACCCTTTATTTGTATATAAGAACGTAGTTTTATTAGTCTTTATAGTTTTTAATTATCTAGTTTCCTTACAAGATTTTTTGTTTTTGAATTTAATGCTTTGCTTTTGTTTATTTGTTGATTTGTATTTTTTTGTCTCCCTGGTTACATTTTGTTATTTAGTTGAGTTTAATTATTTGATCGCGTTCTGTTATTTAGTTGAGTTTAATTATTTGATTGCGTTCTGTTATTTAGTTGAGTTTAATTATTTGATTGCGTTCTGTTATTTAGTTGAGTTTAATTATTTGATTGCGTTCTGTTATTTAGTTGAGTTTAATTATTTGATTGCGTTCTGTTATTTAGTTGAGTTTAATTATTTGATTGCGTTCTGTTATTTAGTTGAGTTTAATTATTTGATTGCGTTCTGTTATTTAGTTGAGTTTAATTATTTGATTGCGTTCTGTTATTTAGTTGAGTTTAATTATTTGATTGCGTTCTTAGTTTGTACTAAGACGTTACTATTTTCAGTTTTGCATTTTGTTTATATAAGTTGTTATTTTTGTTTGTTCTTTATTGATGAGCAATATCGCCTCGCTGCGGACGCTCCAAAATAAATAAATAAATAAACATGTAAGGCTGTGTTCATGTAGGCAGTATATTGCCATAAGGAGGGTTACAATCTGTTTACTATATATAACCATTAGTGCAATGTAAAATTTACCGTAGAATTTAAGTCATTCTAGTATTGGTAAGTTCAAATAACGTACAACAAACTGTAACAAAACGAGATTTTTTCAAAATTATATCTATCTATCTGTCAATCTGTACATATTTATTTGTTATTTACCGCTCTAGTGGTTGCAATATTTGTCTTATCGTTACCAAACTCGATATACAAGCATTATATAAATATATATATATATATATATATATATATATATATATATATATATATATATATAAGAAAGATCAAGTCCGCTAACTGCTGAAATCTGACCAGAGGAAGGGAGGGTTTAGAAGAGGGAATGAAAATTTCAAATATCTTCGTTATTATGCATACGATCGAAAAATTGTATAGAATTAATCTTATTGAAATGTAATAATCTATAAATGTTGTTATGTACATATTTTCTCAATATTGAGTATTAACTGAGATATATGCATATGTATTTTAGTTTTGGGTCATTAATAATCCCCCACTCCTACTCATGTCATATTAACCATAAGCTGTTCTTTATGAAGCTCATTATTTGAAGCACAAATACCAAATATTGTTCTCATTGGACGTTAACGTTATAAGATAAATGCAAATACATGACACACAAATCTGCTTAGTTAACGTAGCCCCTGCGTGACGAACGTTTTTGTTCAATCGTTTCCAAAACTAAAAACCAAGTTAGTTAATGGCTGACAGGGAGTTCCTGGGGGAGGGGGGTTAAGAATGGTCAAAAACGTAAATTCAAAATTAATATGAGTCGGAGCGAAGCATTGTTATTGCATATTAAATGTCCTATAAAATTGCTTTCTATTTTGAAGATTAACCGAGGATATTAACATATTTTAGTTTTATCCTTCAGTAAACCCCGACTTTATGTCATCGCTCTTTAACAATAAGGGAAGAGACATCTTATTCCAAGCTTAAATACCAATTTTGCTTTCAACAGATCTTTACTAGAGATACATGCAAATATGTTGTTATGTATTATTTAATCTTACAATAATCGCATTTCTCGACTGGAGTGATTTAGCGACGAGTCATTTAAATTCATGTAATCACATTATCATATTTATGTAAGTATGCTTATTTCAGTATTATCCTACATTATAATTTTTTTGAAAATGTTGTTATGTTTCAAGTAGATTAATACGTGGTCTATGTACAGACTAAGGGCGTGTAGTAATTCAACCAAAGTGTATGGAAGGTATAAGTGAGTCCTTAGATAGCAAGCAGTCAGTTAGTATGTTTTATAGTAAATCCACAGTTACAGTGTTGGGAGTAGGGTTAGTCTTCTCTAGTAAGTTAGTGTGTGTCAGGCATGAATGGCCAATTCTTAATCTCGTTAAAACTATTTCTTCTCTTCTAATTAGCCTTTTTGAGGAAGGACATTGCCAAGTATATGTTTCAGTTCTCAGAGTTTGTTGTCAGTTGTGGCAAACCAAGATTCCTGCTATGAATTGAGTATCATATGTTTTACTTGGGCTTGAATATCTTGTTGTGTACAATATGTGTTGTCGTGAGTTCCTTTTCATTTATTGTGTTATGACTCCATCAATAAAGAATTAATTGATCACCCACTTCTACTATGAAATGGAAATAGAGAAGATATGGTGGGATGAGATAAGTATGTGTCATGCCAGTAGTCTGCTTCGTTCACGCAGCCCCTGCGTGACAGACAATTTGTAGAAAAATGATGGCCCCTGAAGAAGGCGTATATAAGCCACGACCAATGCTGAGCATTTGATAATAAAGTCTGCGTGGGAGAAATGAGTTTTTGTTGGTGAACCTTGGCATTAAAGTATGGAGGATATTTGAATATTGTGTCCAGGAAAGCTGTAAATAGAATATAATATCAATAAATTAGTGGAAGTATAATTACCAAATGTTTGGGAAACTAATAGTAGTATTTCCCGCAGCCAATTCAAAAGTGATCTCGAATATTATCGTCCTCTGCTGATTTTGAATATATTGAGCCGGAAGGCAGTTTCCCTCGGAATTAATTGGAGACTAATTGATGTATCTTTTTGGTTTTGACTTTATGATTTAATTAATGCACTGCCCATGTCTACTCAATAAACATTTAGGCATCTGTTTGAAGGGTAATGCAAGCCTTCAAATTGTTGTGAATTTAATTATACTGTTCTGATTAGAATGGCGGGAGCCTGGCATCTCTCTCTCTCTCTCTCTCTCTCTCTCTCTCTCTCTCTCTCTCTCTCTCTCTCTCTCTCTCTCTCTCTCTCTCTCTCTCTCTCTCTCTCTCTCTCTCTCTCTCTCCCACCCCTCTCTCTCTCTCTCTCTCTCTCTCTCTCTCTCTCTCTCACTCTCTCACTCTCTCTCTCTCTCCCTTTCTCTCTCCTACTCTCTCCCTCCCCCTCTCTCTCTCTCTCTCCCTCTCTCTCTTTCTCCCTCTATCCCTCTCTCTCTCACTCACTCTTTTTTTTGTTCTCCCCAAGATCGTCCGAACTCCCTGAATGGAGCAAAGTATTCCTGTGTAGCCACCATATCGCGTGCTCCAGGCGAATAGTTGAAGATTGGCCCCATCTGTTACAGTGTCGGAGCGTCATACCTGTTGCATTAGAACACAACATGCAATCCTGTTTTGTCTGCTTCCCCCATGGATATAAGGTGTTTATTTCAGCATATTTCTCTTAAGGGAAATTAGCTATTGAGGTCGTACTCATGACATGATTTTCGAAACAAAACTCAAATTTCCTACCCAGGAGATGACGAAAATGAGGTCTGTTCATATATATATATATATATATATATATATATATATATATATATATATATAAAATTGTGACCTCTGTCTGTACATCGATTTTTTTCGCGAAATTTCACGATAACGTTGCGTTGCACACGTCATCGACACCAGACCTGCATTTTGTGTCTTTGGTGTCTGTTTGCTGGTTTGTTTGTTTAGTACCCTTTCACACATAAACGGCTGAACCGAATTTTATGAAACTTGGTATGTATATTACTACTAACCCAACTTAGACTTTAGGCTATACTAATATCCTCTGAGACGAACAGGAGTGGGGGTGATATTTCGCTTCCTATTGGGTTTTCGGCAAACGTGCACATAACAAAAGTTGTTTACTTTGTTATTTAGAGTAACTTTTGTGTGCATTCACTTTTGAAAATGAAAAAAACCACCGGACTTTTACTAAACTTAAACTTTTTAAAATGAAGGGGATATACGCTAAACGGGAGTCAATAATTATATTAGTAATTATTTAAGGGGTTTTAATAAATGAATATTATGACAAATGATGCTATGTTTTCGTCTTATATGATAGTTCAAAGTATGATTCGGATTAGTAAGGTTATAAATCTTCGTCACCCACTCCTCACTTATTTATTTCCAATAGAAATATAAACTATAAGAGCATTTCCATTATTTACTTTGTATAATGTACATTGATGTTATTCAAACAAATATGTAATATAATAACAATTAAACGTTAATGGTAATGTCATTATGACAAAAAACAATATGCGTTTAAACTGGATATGATATTTTCGGGGTACCACTATTATTTAATTCCATCCGGTAGATAAATTATAAAATAATGTTTTGCATCAATAATATAAGTAGAAGAATGTTGACAAGTCTCATGCGGTAGCGGAAGATGACGGGTGCCTTACCAGTTAATTGAGTTTACTTATTTCCCGTCTGGTATTACTGGAAGCGAATTCCAGTGAGATTCACTGTTCCAAATATAATCTTACGAGCAAAACTTTGCCTATACTATGTGAGCTCGGATTGGTTTTTGAAAGGAAATATGTTCATTATAGATGATATTTAATTGTAATAAATGCTACCCATGATTATGATTGAACTATTGAAAAACGGTGAGTCAAAAAAGTGTAGATGGATAGATTAGGAATACATTTTCATTTATCCTTCAAATATGTTGCTTGGTACCTTAGCTAGTATATATATATATATATATATATATATAGATATATTCTGTTAACGCTCTAGCGGTCGCAAATTTTGTTTGATCGTTACCAAACTCGATACTCAATCGTTTAATGCAGAAGAAAGATCAAGTTCGATAATAGCTGAAATAATAGGGAGGTGGGGTTAAGGTCGCATCTAAAAAGTCTGTACAACCTATCTTATTGAAAATTAAATGTGCTATAAATATTGTTGTATGCATTTATTCTCTTACATGAATACTAACCGAGGTATTTGCTTTTTTCAGTATTCAGCCTTCAGCAACTCCTCCTACTCTTCCTACTCATGTCATTGTAATAATAAGCTCCTATAACATGAACCACTTCAGTCCAATGTTAAATACCAAATAGTGTTTTCATTGAACCTCTACTATGTGAGATATATGCACATACGTTTTGTTGATCCTCACTCTTTTGTTCTTGAGCATTCGAGTGATTGAGGTAAATATTATTCGGATTCATTATAAATTACAGTACGAGATATATAAATTGTTTTCAATAACATTAATATGTTATATTTACATATATTTCAGTAATTGTTATTCTATCCGGTGAAAATTATTTCTACTCGTATCTCTCAGGGAACTGAAGTTCTGGCTGGTTGGCAGACCCAATTCATTAATATTCAGACGACAATTTGTCATTACCATTTGTATTTATTTTCTTAATATTCACGATGCTGTTAAGTGTTACCCCTATGTAAATTTATATATTGTAAAATATCACGTGGAAAATCTGCTTAGTTTATGCAGCCCTTGGACGGACGTTTTTTAAAACATTAATAAACTCCTTTTTTCACTGAGGAGATTTTAGTTTTTTTTTTTTTTGTTTTGTTTTAATTTGAATACCAGATGACCCCATTGAGTCAAGAGTTATACTTCTGAACGTTTGAAGAAGGGAAATGGCGAGTGTCTCAAAGGTAGCTGTTATTTCATGAAATTCTCAGTATATATTAGGGGAGTGGGACATTATTAAATTTTTTTCTGTGCAAAAATGGGGAGACGAACTAATGCGAAAGCAGGAGAGAGAAGCTTCTGATAAGTCTATTATTATAACCCCCTTCCTCTAGTGACTTCCGATTCACTCCATATTACCACAACTCCCCCAACTTTACTATTTCGCCCGACTCCATATTCTCAGGTCCCGCCACTCCACTATGCCGCCCTACTCCATATTCCCACATCCCGCCACTCCACTATGCCGCCCTACTCCATATTCCCACATCCCGCCACTCCACTATGCCGCCCTACTCCATATTCCCACATCCCGCCACTCCACTATGCCGCCCTACTCCATATTCCCACATCCCGCCACTCCACTATGCCGCCCTACTCCATATTCCCAAATCCCGCCACTCCACTATTTCGCCCTACTCAATATTCCCACATTCCCCCTTCAACTATTTCGCTCGTGTGTATATATATATATATATATATATATATATATATATGTGTGTGTGTGTGTGACATTTTTTGAAAATCACGTCATGAGAACAACCTCAATTGCTGATTTCCCTTATGGGGATCTGCTAAAGTCGCTTAAAGTGATGTATCATATTTTTTTTTGAATTTTCATTTTATTCACTGTTACTAATTTTACAAAAAATATAGTCTAATTATTGTTCTAATAATTGAATAAAAAAATGACTACGTTGCAAAAACTAATCCATTTTTTTCTAATAATTTATGCTACATTGTATTATGGATATCTGAAATGGGGTTGGATGATCCGTATGAGGTAATGGGATATGGTTATTGGAGCGTTATGCCTAGATTACAGCAAGCCCATATGGTGTTACTCTAAACCGTTTGCATGATGAGACACTCCCATGTGTTAAATATGCCCCAGTTAATAAATATAAACCGAATCTTTAAAGTGATCATTATATTAGACGAAGGATATGCAGCCTTGTATTGAATTAACATATTACACCAAATGCAGACATTAAACAAAAGAACAACTGTGTACTGGTTACCGGAACATACAAACATTAGACAAAGCGCACAAGTAGACGTCTTCGCCAAATCAGCTACTCATAAAACAACTCACGACAAAACATATTGTACACACCAAGATACTCAAGTTCAAGCAAAACATATGATTCTCAATTCATGGAAGAAATCTTGGTTTGCCACAACTGACAGCGAACTTAAAGGACTGAAACTTATACTTATTGAATGGCCTTCCTCAAAAAGGCTAATTAGAAGAGAAGAAGTATCTTTAACGAGATTAAGAATTGGCCATTCATGCCTGACACACACTAACTTACTAGAGAAGACTAACCCTACTCCCAACACTGTAACTGTGGATTTACTATAAAACATACTAACTGACTGCTTGCTATCTAAGGACTCACTTATACCTTCCATACACTTTGACTGAAATAGTACACGACCGTAGTCGGTACACAACAGACCACACATTAATCTACTTGAAACATAACAATATCTTCAAAAAATTATAATGTAGGACAATACTCAAAATACTTGTGCAAATGAGCATAGTTACGCAAATATAATAAAGTCATTATAGGAATTTAACTGATTCGCTGCTAAATCGCCCAATCAAGAAATGCGATTATTATAAAAATAAATAAATAGTATTAAATTGAAAATGAATAACGGTTCCTAAATTAATTTAGATTTCTTGAAAGGCAAAATAAAGAGCTCCACTTGCAATAAACTATTCCCCAAATCCCCTAGATCCTACTACTACTATAAAAACTCCGTTCCATGTCGAGCTGGCACTTCGATTCTGTGCGCTGTTGCCAAATCTTTACATCTGCCCATACTACACATAACTATCGAATCCACGTTTTTCGGCGGGAAAAATTATATAATGTGCAGAATTTAATTCTCTATACGCCTACATTGAAAATAAAAAATAAAAGCTAAATCTCGAGTCGCAAAAAATTATTTAATGAAAAAATTTTACTCAAAGTTTTTAATGGAAATTATTCTTTATCACATCACTGTGACCTTATTTTTTGAAATATTGCTTTGAAATTTGGTATGAAGTCCCCAGACCTTACGTATTTTCGACAAATAGAAGAAAAAAAATTTAACAATTAATAAATACAACAAGGAGGGGTGGTCTGCCAGGCATGTCCCGCTTTCGCCCATCGCATCCGCACGCTCCCTCGCATTCAAAAATCAATTACTCCTGATTTATTCATCCCAGAATAGTCAGACACATCTTAAAATTAAATTTGAACTGTCCTTTTAATAAGGGATGCGTCCAATTTTAATAGGCTCCAATAGAACAAAATTTCCTCGCAGGTTACTTTTCAAAAATTGAAATTGTAATTTTCTGTTTTCATTTCGCGAAAAAGTAGGGAAGGAATACCATTGAAATTTTTTTTTCTTCTATTTGTCGAAAATACGTAAGGTCTAGTGACTTCATACCAAATTTGAAAGCAATATCTCAAATAATAAGGTCACAGTGATGTGATAAAGAGTAATTTCCATTAAAAATTTTAAGTAAAATTTTTTCATTTAATAATTTTTTGCGACTCGAGATTTAGCTTTTATTTTTAATTTTTAATGTAGACATATAGAGAATTAAATTCTGCACATTATGGAATTTTTCCCGATCAGATTAGACAAAGTAGAGGTATAGCGGCAACGTCGTACGGAGGGAAAAGGACAGAGATGTAGTGCGCCATGTGTATGAGAGAGACAAAGCATCCCACTCAAAACACCTTGTGCCAGTTCGACATGGAACGGACTATAACAACAATCTACAGAATATAACCTAAAGTCTTCAGCTTTAGGTATATTCAGTAGATTCTACCTCAGAGAATCCCCAGATATACTCTCTTGGTACCCCAGGTCCTATCCATACAGTCCTTAAGTTCATTTTCATTTATTTATTTATATTTTATTTTTTAATTTCTGCTAATGTAAGTCATCAAAAACTTAAAAATGATTTATATCAATCCCCCTCCAGTTATCAAAGAAGAAGCCACCCCAAAATAATATAGTCTTCCGAACTTTAATTTTACTAAGTAAGAACAGAGCATTCAAATTACGTAATCTGATCATATATGAACATCCATAGAATTGAAAAAGAGTAACGGCTCAGAAATACATAATTTTCTCAAATGTCCACCAATCCTACCAAGGAGATGACGAATATGCTTTTTTAAATTTTATATATATAAATATATATATATATATATATATATATATATATATATATATATATATATACATATTTATATAAAAAATAAAGATAAAAATAATAAGCTGCACTCTCACCTGAGATACCCCCCTAATTTGCAATATTCAATTTATTCCAACTTTTCGTATACAATTTAAACAAAATTAAAAAAAAACAAAAACATCATTACCAAAAATTGACAGATTAGGAGGCTGACCCTCAGAAAGAGGGCAGCTTATGTTGTTTGTTTGTTATATATATATATATATATATATATATATATATATATATATACATATATGTGTGTGTGTGTGTGTGTGGTGTCTGTTAACGCAACAATTTTTGTCTAATCGATACCAAACTTGACATTAAAACGGTTTTTGTAAAAATAAAGATTAATTTCATTAACGGCTAAAATCGGGCAAGGGAGAGGAGGGAAATATCTCCGTTATTAGACATCGGATCGAAAATTCGCAAAGAATCAATCTTAATGGAAATGTAATGTTCTATAAATAGTGTTACGTAAGTTTTTTTTCATTATCTTGATTATTAACAGAGATGTTTGATTTTTTTTTAGTTTTCGGCATTCAGTAAACCCCCCTTACTCATGTCGTATTAACAACAAGCAGTTATATAATGAAGCATTTTACTTGTGCTCATTGAACTTTTACGTTTTTATATAAATGCAAATAAGTGATTCAAGAGAGAAATCTGCTTACTTAAGGCAGCCCTTGAGTGATGCACTTATAGCTATTGAGGTCGTACTCATGAAGCGATTTTCGAAAAATTTCTTCAAATGCCCATCGGTCACCCCTAGGTGTGGACCAAAAAGAGGTCCAATAAAAACTATATATATATATATATATATATATATATATATATATAATATATATATATATACTAGCTCAGATACCGGTTTCGCCCGGAATTGATTTTAGGCTTAATTGTGATGGTATTTTTTTGGCAAGGCTTTACTTTGCACACTATTTTGACATTTACCCGTCCCAGTCTTTAGGGTTAATACCCATTGTTGGCATTTGTTAATTATAAAATTAATTTTTTATGTAATTCATCACTGTCCTCCAAATTGTCATATTTCCCGTCTCCTGTGCATTATTAAGGCCATATTGGAAAGAATTGTTGAACATATCAATATTTCTACGGAAATTACTTGCTCCACACATTGTTCCTGGAGAAATGTATAAAAAAAGAAAAGTTAATCTAAGTAACAAAGTAAACTACTTTTGTTATGTGCATGTTTGTCGAAAAACAAATAGACAATGAAATATAGCGAATTTTTATTTCAGGCCTCCATTATAACCCCCACTCCCGTTCTAGCCTAGACATTTTAATATAGCTTATAATCATATAAGTGTTAATGCTAATTGACATACCGAGTTTTGTTAAGTTCGGTTTAATCATTAGCGCCCAATAAAATAGTTGACTCCCGCTTTAGTTTATAGTTTATACATTGTTAAATGTAAATAATGAATATAAAAAAAGTTACTATAAATAACAAAATAAACAACTTGTGTTATGTTAATATTTGCCGAAAACGAAATACCGCTATATTAAATTCAGGCCTCCCCTACAACCCCCAGTCCTGCCTGTCCCTATAAATGTTGGTATGACTTATTATAATGAAAACATTAGTGCTAATACACATACCGAGTTTTATTTATTTCGGTTGGGTCTTTTGTCCCAAATAAAATTGTTCACTTCCGCTATAGGTTTTAGCGTATATCTCGTTTATAATTCAGTATACGAAAAAAGTGTATATAACAAAAGTTACTCTAAATAACAAAATAAACAACTTTTGTTATGTTTATATTTGCCGAAAAACCAATAAAAAAAAAATTCAAAACTTGTAGTATTTTTAATTTCAGGCTTCCCTTATAACCCCCACTCCTGTTCGTCTCAGAGGATATTAATATAGCCTAAAGTCTAAGTTGGGTTAGTAGTAATAAATAAACATACCAAGTTTCATAAAATTCGGTTCAGCCGTTTATGCGTGAAAAGGTAACAAACAAAAAAAAAACAGACAGACACGAAAGAAACAAAATGTAGTTATGGCTATCTTGAGTATTAACCGAGATATTTGCATTTATATTAAGTGTAACGGATAAGCTATGGTCGCTTCTAACCGTTCCTGCCGAAAGCTAGTTCGGCCGTTTTCGTAACTGTTCGGAACTCGTGTGTAGATTTTTCTAGTGTATTACTTTACGTGGGAAATCTGCTTAGTTTACCCAGCCCCTACGTGACGGACTTTTTTTTAGAATCCTTAGGTTTCTATTACCAAACCAGGGCAAAGTAATTGCTAGTGAATCCAACAGAATGCGTTTGTTAAAAGATAATATTTCCTTAGAGAAGTCCGTAGAATTTGCAACTAATCTTACGTAGAATCCTAGAACCTCAATTGATGGTTAAGTTATGGTAAATTTGCTTAATCGAAATTTTATGAGATTGTCTTCATAATTAGAGATAACGACTCATTTAATTATTACACAGGTGGCCATTAATTAGCACGTATCATCTGGAATTGTTAATTATAACAGATTGTAGAATTAGGAGATGTCTTATAAGGGGAAGTCATTGAGGTGTGCGCGAGTTATGAAATGAAGAGGGAGTTATGTGGTTGATACTCTGCCCTACATGAAGGATTAAGTGTTAAGTTGAGCATTTGGGGGATTAGCTTCCCACAGCCTTCTTACGGCTTACTGATTATTCACTCTCTCTCTCTCCCACTTTAGCCAGTCTAATTATTCTACTAACGCACCCCCGTTCCTACAATGTCATTTGAGGGAAATTTGCTAGGTTTAATCATGACGCGATTTTCCAATAAGATCTTCAAATTTCTCATAGATCCTACCTACGAGATGACAAAAACGTCCGTCACGCAGGGCTGCTAAGTAGATTACCCGCGTGAAGTTTAACAATAGATAAATCTACATACCGGTAACACAACACCACCGTGAATATTAAGTGAATAAATACAAACGATAATAAGAAACCTCCCGACGGAAAGCATCTGAAATGTAAACAAACAGGCCTACCAAACTTCTTACCGGAAAGAAAAACAATTACTGTATCATATCTGAAAATAACGTATTAATTTGATTGAAAACTATTTACTATATCTAGTACTGTAATTTATAATGAATAAGAATAATTTATGTCTTTTTATCAATCAAATTTAAGTAGTCCAAAAACTTAAGAAGGGGGGGCACCAGAACATTTTGCATATATCTCGTATAATAAATGTCTCTTGAAAACAATATTTGCTATTTAACCCTACTTTCCTTTACTAAGCTCGATATATATGCGTTTCATGTGTACTAACACATACGCACACACACACGCACGCACGCACACACACACACACAAATGGGCTGTACTGAAGTCTGAAAAGTAAAGAATGCCAAGAACTCGGTTAATATTCAACATAGAGAAAGAATGTACATAAAAACGACTAAAAGAAATTTAATTTAAGCACCAAGATTTGTTCTATTTATATTCAACATATCGAACTTACTCTAAACTCCACTCCCACTGTCCCGATTTCAGCTGTTAACGAACGTGAACATGAGTTTGGTAAAGATAAGATAAAATTGAGAGAGTAGTAATAGACACGTGTATATATATATATATATATATATATATATATATATATATATATATTTAATATGTAGGATCGATTGTCATTTGAGTTGAAATTTATCGAAAATCATGAGTACCTTAGACCCATATAATCTGCTAATACATAAGCGAATAATATTTAAAATTTATAAATTAGTAATAAATAAGATATGTCTTACCTGAGGAAATGATAGATTGATATTCAAATTCAAACGCTATCACCGTTCTTCAGATTTTTAAAATCTGAAATAAAATAAAAAAAATTAAATCAATATAGTCTTAATAGAAAATGAATTTATTAATCCAACAGAATGTTACATTCATGAAATACTTCATTATCTTCTACACCTTACAAATATACTTGCATCTGAGTGGACAAGCGTACGTGTAGACATTTCCTTAACATGTTTCGTTGTTAAGTGTGTTTATTTTAATGAGCAATGCGATATCGTTTTCAGTTAATTTCATCGAATTAAGCCCGGCTATTGACATCGGTTGTCTCTTATTTAATTTATTTATTTGGTGACTCCCCATTGAAGTAAATTACAACCGTAATGACGCAACCAAATGGTAAAAATAGTAGTTGTTTAGAATTTTAGCAGATTTCACTTAAGGGGATCAGCAATTGAGGTTGATTTCCCTTAAGTGACAACATGATGCTGTCACTATATATATATATATATATATATATATATATATATATATATATATATATATATATATTGTTACGTTTTTATTACCAAAACCAGTAATAAACGTTTTTAATAAGAGTTCTTTTGGATTGCAAAATTAAATACTCGCAAGTTTCACAGTTTTTATCACTGCAAAATTTATTTCACAATGCACAATAAACTTGGTGATTATTCTTAATTACTACTCACAGTATACACTGATAGCGTTACTGTTCTTCAATGAGTCAC
Source organism: Riptortus pedestris (assembly GCA_019009955.1). Classification (NCBI taxonomy): domain Eukaryota; kingdom Metazoa; phylum Arthropoda; class Insecta; order Hemiptera; family Alydidae; genus Riptortus; species Riptortus pedestris. The sequence goes on from CM032233.1 coordinate 127,972,345, forward strand.
AGTCCAATAATTCACTGAAATTCACAGAAAGACGGCACTGCACTGTCCTTTACTTCGCGGCACTGCACTGTCCTTTACTTCGCGGCACTGCACTGTCTTAAACACGGCACTAAACTGTTACTTACAGTCACGGCACAACACTGTTCTTCTTTTAAAAACACTTTACCGCACTGCACTAAGTCGCACTGAAGCACTGATGTGAACATCGAGACAGGTGACAATAAAAACTGCCTCGCTCCCAGCAGGCCCTCTTTATATAGGGTAGCGGCATACATCAAAGGGGAATTGTCTAGTTCATTCGACGTCTGGCTGGAAGGTACTGGTCAGACCTAGAACATTCTTTCGGTCTCTTTGATCTACGTCACACTTTCCAAATACGCGACTCTCCCTCTCCCTCTCTCTGAAGGATTATTCATCTATTTAATTTTCGCAACAATATATATAATGTCTTTTCCACTCTAGCTATCGCAATTTTTGTGATATAGTTACCAAATTCGATATATATTCGTTTTATGTAAAAGAAAGATCAAGTTTGCTCAAGGCAGACCAGCGTGAGGGGGGAGGGTTAGAGGGGAATACTTTAAATATTTGAAATATCTCCGTTGTTTTCTAACTCAGATCGAAAAATTGTGTATAACCGAATCGTATTGAAAATTCAATAGCCTATAAATGTTGTAATACAGATATTATATCTGTAATGAATATTAACCTAGATATTTGGAATTTATAGTTTTCAGCTTTAAGCAACTCCCATTTTTACATACAACGACTAAATATCTAGTTTGGTAACGATTAAATAATAATTGCCACTGCTAGAGCGGTAACAGTCATATATATATATATATATATATATATATATATATATAAAATGAGTAGCAGTGGGGGGCTTATATATATATATATATCTATATATATATAAAATATTGTAACCTCTGTCTGTACTATTGAGTTTTTTCGCGAAATTTCACGATACAACATAACCCTTGTTTCGTTTCACATGTTCTTTAGGACAACCATTTCTGCATTTTGTTTCTTTAGTGTATGTTTTATGATGTTTGTTTGGTTTGTTTGTTTGTATTGTTACCTTTTCACGCATAAAAGGCAGAACCGAATAGAATTTTATGATACTTAGTATGTATATTACTTCTCATTACCAAACTTAGACTTTGGGCTTCTTTTAATTTTATCTGATGACGAACAGGAGTGGGGGTTATAAGGAGAAGCCTGAAATTAAAATTAGCGATATTTCGTTTTCTATTGGTTTTCTGTTTTTCGGCAAATATGCACATAACAAAAGTAGTTTATTTTGTTATTTAGAGTAACTTTTGTTTTAATACTCTTTTGTAGTATACCGAAGTTTTAAATGCATATTATACCGTAAATATGTATAGCGGGAGTCAACAAATTTTTATTTGCCAATAAAAGACTCAAACGCGATAAATATAATGCGTTTATGTGAATTAGCAGTGAGTCCTTCATTATAATAGCCCCTACCAACATTTCTAGCGTCGGGGCAGGTGTGGGGAGGTTATAAGGGAAGCCGAAATGAAAATAAAAATGGAGGTATTTTCGTTTCCTAATAGGTTGTTTCCGCAAATTATAAACATAACAAAAGTTGTTTATATTGTTATTTAAAGTAAGTACTTTTGTTATTACACTTTTGTCGTATAACTTGTATTAAATGAGTTAACGTACTTTTAATCTTTTGCGGGCAGACTAACGGCTGAACCGAACTTAACAAAACTCGGTATGTCAATTATGCATTTAATTCTTCCCATGATTATAAAGTTATACTCAATTTTTTTGAGGTTCGAACGGGGGTGGTGGTTATAAGGGAGGCAGAAATAAAAATTCACCTTATTTACATGTATAAGAGACTGAGAAATATAAAAATATCGAAGACTGTCAAGAATTATCGAACAAATAATTCATATTATTAGCAAATCACCGGCAACGACGGGTATCAATCCTAAACACTGGGACGGGTAAATGTCAAAATATTGTGCAATGTAAAGCCTGTTAAAAAAATACCATCAGCCACTTCATCCTCAAATGAATTCCCGGGCGAAATCCGGGTATATGAGTGATTTATCTATATATAGATATATAAATATATATATATTTATATATATATATATATATATATATATATATATATATAGTCAACCGCAAAAAAAAACCGGACACATAGATTTAGTCTTATAATTTTGTTAAATACTTAATATATATGTATATTAATCTTTTTAATTAAAATAATTGGTTAATCTATAGGTTATTTAAACAAAATCTGCCAAAAGTGAATAATTTTTATTGATTATTTACAAAATAAAAAAAAGAAAAAGATAAATTAACACATTTAAAAAAAAAAAATATTCTTCATTTTTATTACAGTGAATGGTAGACTTCGCTACCCCAAGCGTTTCGGCAATGTAACGTAAGCTCCGGCCTTCCATCTAAGTTTGAAAGACCCATTATTCTGGACCGAAATAAAAATAAAACATTAATTAAAGAAAATGCTTGGTTAATAATTAAATCAAATAAATCTAATCTGAGTTTTACCTAATTGTTTACTAATCCTGAAGGGATTAGTTCAATGGACTTAGACTCTAAATTCTCTGTAATAACTAGAATACCCACATAAAGAAAATTGCTGAAAATTAGCTTTTAATACGACAAAAATTAAGTGTCCGGTTTTTTTTTTGCGGTTGAGTGTATATATATATATATATATATATATATATTATATATATATAGACAGTTTTGAACGGACGTCATTTTCGCCATCTCCTAGGATCGATGGACATTTGAAGAAAAATTTCAAAACTCGCGTCATGAGTACGACCTCAATAGCTGATTCCCTTAAGGGAAATCTGCCAAAAGTTTGTCATGCAGTCCTAAGCAGATTTCCCACTTGAAGGAATTTCCATTGGTGGAGAAATGGCCAAAGGTCAATAGATGAAGTAAGAGTCCGTCACGGACGGGCTGCTTAAACTAAGAACATTTCGCACGGGAATTCTCCTAATAGATAAACCTACATGCTGCTAACAAAAAATGACCGTGAATATTGGGTACATAAATACAAACGGTAATAAGAAATCTTTCCCCTACCGGCAGGAAGCATCTCAAATGTAAACAAGCACGGCCAACGGCTCAAACCAAACAAAAACTGAATCATATCAAAATATAACATATTAATTTTATTGAAAACTATGTACTGTATTTAATAATTATATAAGCAACCCCCTTCTTCTCATGTCATAATTACAATAAGCTGTTATTATTGTTTTCATGAGACCTTATTTTAGGAGATATATGCAAATTCGTTGTTCACGTTCATTTGGCCTATACCATACTCGACATTTAACTGTTCCATGGTTCTGTTGTTAATTTGTATATTGGCAGAAATCTCACCAGGTAAAAGAGGGTTTAGAGGAGGGGATTCAACGTATAAAAATATCTCCGTTATTATGATTCTAATCGAAAAATTTTATAGAATCAATGTCGATAAAACATAGGTGCTCATCAGTTCTATATATTTTCTTGCATCTCAAATATTAAGTACTTTCCGGTTTTCAGTCAGAATATGTGTTGAGATATTACGTGGGATATCTACCAGTTTGTCCTGCGTGACATACTTTTCAGGAACATAATTTTTAAAAAAATCACTAATAACAAATTTTAAAAATTAAGTCAGATATAATTGTTTTTAGCAGATTTGCCTTAAGGGAAATCAGCTATTGAGGTTGTACTCATGACGGAATTTTCGAAATCTTTCTTCAAATTTCCATCGATTCTACCTAGTATATGACGAAAATGAGGTCCGTTCAAAACTGTATATATGTATATATATATATATATATATATATATATATATATATATATACATACAGTTATATACAGGTAACAGACAAATATATATATATATATATATTTATCTATCTATCTATCTATATATTTGTCTGTAACCGCTCTGGCGGTCGCAATCTTTGTTTGATCGTTACCAAACTCGATATTTAGTCGTTTAATGTAAAAAGAAAAATCAAGTTCGTTAACGGCTGAAATCGGACCAGTGGGAGGAGGGGGTTTAGAGGAGAGGATTTTCGAAAATTCGAAATATCTCCGTTACTATACGTCAAAAAATAGTCAATCTTATTGCAAACTAAATTTACTATAAATATTGTTATATACATTTATTCTCTATCTTAAATATTAACCGAGATATTTTCATTTTTATTAAATCTGGACTTTCTCGCCAAAAGCAAGTTCGGCCGTTTCCTTAACTGCTCGACTCTCGTAAAATTTCTCTATTGTAAAACTTCACGTGGGGAATCTGCTTAGTTTACGCAGCCCCTGCGTGACGGACTTTTTTTAGTTGTTCATGTGTTAAGTTAAGAAGATTTCCCATGGGAAGGTTTACAACACATAAATCTACATACTGGTAACACCACCGTGCATATTAAGAGAATAAATACATGGGGTAATGAGAAATCATTCAGTCAATTTACAAGTTAATAAAAATCTAATGAAGTGGTTCATAATATCACAGCTTATTATTAATATGGCACTAGTAGGAGTGGGGGTTTACTGAAAGCGTAAAACTATAAAATCCAAATATTTCGGTTAATACTCTTTTTACGGAAAATATGAATATAACAATATTTATAGTAAATTTAATGTGCAATAAGATTGTCTTTGTACAATTTTTCGATCCGACGTATAGTAACAGAGATATTCCGAATTTTCTATATACCTCCCCTTTAAACCTCACATCCCCTGGTCCGATTTCAGCCGTTAACGAACTTGATCTTCCTTTTTACATAAAATGACTAAAAATCGAATTTGGTAACGATTAAACAATAATTGCGACAGCTAGAGCGGTAACAGATATATATATATATATATATACACAGCTTTGAACGGACCTCATTTTCGTCATCTCCTGGGGTAGGATCGATGGACATTTGAAGAAACATTTCGAAAATCTCGTCATGAGTACGACCAAAATGGCTGATTTCCTAGAACAGGCCTACTGTGTACATCCAGACTTAAAACTATTAATTCTAAGAGTAGTATTTATATAGATGAAGAAGTGATCGAAGGCGAATTGTGGCGTCAGGAGAAATTTGAGCTGAGCTAAGGGATGGTGAAAAGGGAGATGTATCTATATGATAATGTATTCAGGCGGAAAGGAATGAAATGACGCCTTTGCATTCGTTTACATAAAAGTGAGTGGGGAGAAAGTTTCTCCATAACGACCTTGGGAGAATTTGAATGAACCCCGTCAACCGCAAAGTTTAAATATTAATACAATCCAAATAATTTAGAAAGATCATCCAAATGGCTGAATTAAACAAAAAGAAAAAACGAGATGGTCACGCGGAGGCTGAGTAACCTATGCAGATTACCCTCGTGCAACACTCTATTGGTCTCATCTAATATTTTTTTAACTGATTACCCTGAGGGTTATTGAGATCGTACTCATGACCCAATCATTCAAAAAGCCCGTAAAACTAAGCAGATTTCCCACGTGAAGTTTTACAATAGAGAAATCTGCATAGATATTTCGAAATTTCCAAAATTCCCCCTCTAAACCCCCCTCCCACTGGTCCGATTTCAGCCATTAACGAACTCGATCTTTTTTTTTTACATAAAACTATTAAATACCGAGTTTAGAGCGTTAACAGACAAATATGACGTGATTTTCGAAACTTTTCTTTAAATGTCCATCGATCCTACCCAGGAGATGGCGAAAATGAGATATATATATAATTTAGAACGGTCCTCATTTTCGTCATCTCCTGGGTAGGATTGATGGACATTTGAAGAAAAGTTTTAAAAATCGCGTCATGAGTACGACCTCAATACCTGATTTCCCTTTTGGGAAATCTGCTGAAATTTCCATCGATCCTACCTAAAAGATGACAAAAATGGGTCCCGTTTGAAATGTTATATATATATTTGTCTGTCACCGCTTTAGCAGTCGTAATTTCTGTTTGGTCCAACGTTTTTGTTTATTTAAACGTTTTTTATAAAAATTAAGATCAAGTTCGTTATCGCCTGACCAGTGGGAGAGGGGTTTAGAGGGGGGGGGGATTGATAAATTATTGCAAACTAAATGGACAGTCAATATTGTCCATTTACATTTATTCTCTGTCTTGAATATAAACCGAGATATTTGCATTTTATAGTTTTCAGCCTTCAGCGAAACCCCCCTCCTACTCATGTCACATAAACAATACTCTGTTATATAACAAACCACTTTGGTCGATGCTTAAATTTGAAAGATTGCTTTCAAGAAACCTTTATTATACCAGGATAAGTTCTGATGATACAGATACAAATTATTCTCATTCATTATTAATTACAGTAAAAGATATAAAGTTTTCAATAAAATCATTATGTTATTCTCAGATAAATTAGTATATAATAATTGTTTCACATTCCTGTGAAGAATATTTCTATATGTCTGTTCTGGTCGGAGAGCTTGTCTAACCTGTTTGTTAACGATTCATAACGTTGGAAACTTTCAATATGTCTCATTATCGTATGCATTTACTCACTTAATATTCACGGTAGTGGTAAGGGTTAGCAGTATGTAGATTTATCTATTTCACGTGGGAAATCAGCTTAGGTTGCGCAGCTCCTGGGGGACGGCCTTTTTCAATTTAACCCCTTCAGACCCAACTCAAATATTTTGACTAAAAAAAATGTTTTCATGTTCTATATGTTTACAGAAACATGGGAAAAATAGTGAAAAAAATCCTAATTTCCTAATTATAATTTTATTGACAATTTTAAATTGTGTCCAATAGGACATCGGGTCTCAACAGACATATTTTTTACAAATTATTCTACTGATAAGGATTTGGATAAATAAATAAAATACTCTTTAGTAATATTTTTTTAAGTGATAATAAAGAAATTTACATCATAGAAAGTTACAAATAATAAATATTGAACAAAATTTAACTGTGAAATAATATAACACAAATCCTTATTTTTGTAATGCACAAGTGGCATTTTCATTTAACACAATAAAATTTAGTTTTTTTTTTGTGCAAACTTTCATTTTGCATCTACTTGCATTTTTTATCATCAATATCTGGAAAATGTTCAAATCCATCATTCCTAACATCAGAATTTGGTCTCACTTCAGCTCTTGCTTTCTTTGCAAGGGGTTCTTCACTACTGGATTCTTCAAGACTAGGTCTTCCTCTTTTTTTTCTTTCTATTTCTGAGGTAAAACTTTCAGCAATTTGCATTTTAAAATTTAAAAGATCTAAAATATTGTTTATCACATCAAAATAATAACCATAAAAGTCAATAAGTAAATTCCTCCATAGAATAGAGGTATTAGTGAAATGCAACACTTGAGACCCGATGTCCAATATGTTGGACATCCATATTTATAAGAAAATACAATAACCAGGGAAAAAAAATATTTTTTTTTTTAACAAACACGACTTCTAGAGGCTTCTTGCTACTTAAAAATATTTTTTTCACTTATATACATGCAAAATTAAATCTATGAGACATTTATTTATTCATGGTTTTAATAGGTGAAACAGCAATATCAAAAATTGGATGTTCAAAGCGCTAGAAATGCCACTACAACAGGTATAAACCAGAAAAAGGCTCACAATTGAAAGGTTAATACCTAAAATCATTATTAAAATCGATTTTTCTGCCAAAGAACATCAATCCATGAAGATATAGCATTGAAAAAGGCATGTCCAATATATTGGACAGTGGGTCTGAAGGGGTTAAGGTGACCACTGTCGGCTTTGGTTTTTCAAGACATTAAACCCTTAATCATCATTTGAGAGGAGTACGGGGTGTGTTTGTATTCAAGTCAAGCGATCAATAGGCTGATTGATAAAAGATATCACTTACTCCTGATTGACGACATGTAACATTATGCGGGAAATAAGGACCATCTGCAGCATCCAGTTTGCATAAAAAAAACATTCTTATGCATTAAAATGGGATGTGGGCTCGGAGAGTGCAAAATATCGCCATTAGGGAAAGGCCTTCCAGATTCCAAAGAGAGTGCAAGCATCCATTACACCAATGATCGAATGAGTAAAGACGAGTCAGATCCATTGTAGATTTACAAAAGTCCGTCAAGCAGGGGCTGCGTAAACTAAGCAGATTTCCCGCGTGAAGTTTAACAATAGATAAATCTACATACTGTTACCGGTATGAATATTAAGTGAATAAATACAATCGATAATAAGAAACCTCCCGACGGAAAGCATCTGAAATGTAAACCAACAGTTCTGCAAACTGCTTACTGTAATATATCTGAATATAACGTATTAATTTGATTGAAAACTATGTGCTATATCTAGTACTGTAATTTATAATAAATCAGAATAATTTTTTTCTCAATCAATCAAATTTTAGTAGTCCAAGAATTTAAAACGAGGAGGGGACGGGGCGTCACCAGAACATATTTGCATGTATCGCGTATAATGAAGGTATATGGAAACCAATATTTAGCATTTTTTTCGAATAATGTGGTTTATTATATAACCAAACTTATTGCAAATTAAATGGACAATAAATATTGTTATACATTTATTCTCTATATTGAATATTAACCGAGATTTTGAATTTTTCAATTTTCAGCCTTCAGCAAATCCCTACTCCTACTTGTGTAACATAAAAAATGCTTTAATAGCACAAGCAATAAGTTTGATTCTATACAATTCTACTGGGCAGGATCTATGGATATCTATGAAGAAAAAGTTCGAAAATTGCGTCATGAGTCCGACCTCAATAGATGTCTTCTTTTGAGGAAAATCTGCAATAACACGTGAACGATATCACTGATTTATTTTTCACTACGTGTTTCAAGTCTCTTCAGGAATAATACAGAAATATAAAAAGATTGGAGCTGACCAACACGGTGATCACGAAATGACTAACAATAATGGAAATGTACCACATCAAAGCTCATAATATCGATAGATTAAAGTTATGAAAATTGTAAAAATCAATTACCTAAAATGTTTCGAGTTTTGAAAAACTGATTCCACTAGAATCATAGCTACAACTACATTTAATCGGCTTATTGTTTATTTAAATATTTCATAAATATACCAATCCTTTGAATAATGTGAACATTTTGTTTTACCTTCGCTTAGTTACGTATCCTAAAATTATGACCATGTCAAAATTAAATTTATGATTGAATGTCAAAGACGTTCTATTTTAGCAGACAAGGGATATCAGCTATTGAGGTCGTACTCAAGACGAGATTCTCGAAATTCAAATGTCCATCGATCCTACCTAGGATATGACGAAAATGAGGTCCGTTCAAAACTATATATATGTGTGTGTGTGTGTGTGTGTGTGTGTGTGTGTGTGTGTGTGTGTGTGTCTGTTAGCGCTCTAGCGGTCGCAATTATTGTTTAATCGTTACGAAACTCGATATTTAGTCGTTTTATATAAACAGAATGATCAAGTTTGTTAACGCCTGATATCGTACCAGGGAGGGGGGCGGAACAAGTATAGTCAAATAAATCAGTTATTTAGTTCACGTGTTTTTCATATATTGAACTTTCGCCAATTCCCCTGGAACGAAAATTGAATGAAGGTAACCCCTCGACTAAACTTGAAGAAATGAAACACTAGTAGTAATGCCATCTCCAGCCATTATCTATATAACGTGGGCATTAGTGTCCAATGAAATAATTAAATATGGAGTGTGGTATGGATCTGGGATTCCCAAAAGGTACGTTTCCCAGAGGTCGAAATAAACGAAAACTGATTTTGGGGGTAAATGAGATCTAAACATAAACACATCCATTCTCCATCCCAGCACAGTATTTAAATCAGAGCTAGTGTCCCTCCAATGTTAGGAGAAGAACCATTCCTACTCTCCCACCAATGACATGAGTAAAACCATAGCCACTATCCCTCCAAGCACAGTATTTAAACCACATCCACTCTCTATCCAAACACAGTATTTAAACCACATCCACTCGCTATCCAAGCTCAGTCTTTAAATCACAGCTATTGTCCCTCTAATGAAAGCAGAAGAACCACTCCTACTCTCCCACCAATTACGTGAGGAAATATATGGCCCCTCTCCCTCCAAACACAGTATTTAAACCACATCCACTCTCTATCCAAACACAGTATTTAAACCACATACACTCTCTGTCCAAACCCAGTCTTTAAATCACAGCTAGTGTCCCTCTAATGAAAGCAGAAGAACCACTCCTACTATCCCACCAATGAGGTGAGCAAAACCATAGTCACTATCCCTCCAAACACAGTATTTAAACCACATCCACTCTCTCTCAAAAAACAGCATTTAAACCACATCCACTCGCTATCCAAACCCAGTCTTTAAATCACAGCTATTGTCCCTCTAATGAAAGCAGAAGAACCATTCCTACTCTCCCACCAATTACGTGAGGAAATATATGGCCACTCTCCCTCCAAACATAGTATTTAAACCATAGCTAATAACTAGTATATAGGTATATACGTACTTTTGAACGGACCTCATTTTCGGGCCCTCCTAGGAAAGGATCAATTGGCATTGAGCAAATGTTTTGAAAATCGCGTAATGAGTAAGACCTCTCAAAATTGGGAAATTGGCTTAAAATGTACTATATAATGAATGAATAAAAAAAAAATTATTTAACTTTGGCTTTTTAAATTAACAGTGAAGTATTCCATTCGAATAATAATGAAGAGGAACAGAAGGAAGACATATAATAATTACATTTGAAAATAATTTTCATCTTTTTAATGTAATTGGCTCTGGTTGTGAGATAATTTCCTTTTCATTTTCGGTGGAGCATTTCAGTGTAACGAATTGTCAAGAGAGGATCTTCTTTTAACAAAGCCAGATTACTCATTTACCATTTCTCTTCCGGATTGAGAGAGAGAGAGAGAGAGAGTGAGAGAAAAAGCTTTTTTACAGAATGGCCTACAGAATCTAATCTGGAAAGGAAGGAAACTCCTTTGTAATCGATATAATCAAGAAGGCTTCTTTTTTTCTTTTTTTAGTAGATTTCCATTAAGGAGAACCCCCTATTCTTCAAATGTCCACCGACCTGATGTCCTAAATGAGTTCATTTGGAAGACACAGGAAGACACACACACACACACACACACACACGCACATACATCTACCACTACCATCAGTCAGCTGAAGGTAAAAATAGGTGTTGGCTCGATGCCCAACCAAGGGAAAACGTTACTTCCAGAATTCACTACCGGAGCGTGCTAGAATCGCTCTAATACATGGTACAGAGACCCTCGGGATGACTAGCGATTATGACTGCTTTACATGCCGCCCACAGGTATTAGGGTTTTACTCCTGAAATTGGAGGAGAGTTGCTGTTTTTTTACTTCTGAGGGGGGGGGATTAGAGGAGGAATGACTGTGGTTTTACTATTTCAGATTGGGAGGGGGGAGTAGCTTCTATTTGTCTGATTTGAGGGAGTAGCTGTGGTTCCCTTCCAGTGATTGGAGGGAGAGTAGCTGTGGTTTTACTCCCATTTGATTGGGGAGAGTGGTTGTGGTTTTAATCCTTTGATTGGAGAAAGAATGGCTATAGGTTTACACCTGTGATTAGACTGAGAGTAAATCTTATTTTCACTATAATTGGTGTAAGACTAGCTGTTGTTTTTTCGAACTTCTATTTGGGTGTGCTATTTCCCCTAAGATTGGTGGGGGACTATAGTTTTACGGCCGAGATTGGGGAGACAGTACTTGTGGTTCTATTCCTGTGATTAGCAGGAGAGTACCTGTGGTTCTAGCCCTGTGATTAGCAGGAGAGTACCTGTGGTTCTAGCCCTGTGATTAGCAGGAGAGTACCTGTGGTTCTAGTCCTGTGATTAGCAGGAGAGTACCTGTGGTTCTAGCCCTGTGATTAGCAGGAGAGTACCTGTGGTTCTAGCCCTGCGATTAGCAGGAGAGTATCTGTGGTTCTAGCTCTGTGATTAGCAGGAGAGTACCTGTGGTTCTAGCCCTGTGATTAGCAGGAGAGTACCTGTGGTTCTAGTCCTGTGATTAGCAGGAGAGTACCTGTGGTTCTAGCCCTGTGATTAGCAGGAGAGTACCTGTGGTTCTAGCCCTGTGATTAGCAGGAGAGTACCTGTGGTTCTATTCCTGTGATTAGCAGGAGAGTACCTGTGGTTCTAGCCCTGTGATTAGCAGGAGAGTACCTGTGGTTCTAGCCCTGTGATTAGCAGGAGAGTACCTGTGGTTCTAGCCCTGTGATTAGCAGGAGAGTACCTGTGGTTCTATACCTGTGATTAGCAGGAGAGTACCTGTGGTTCTAGACCAGTGATTAGCAGGAGAGTACCTGTGGTTCGAACCCTGTGATTAGCAGGAGAGTACCTGTTGTTCTAGATCTGTGATTAGCAGGAGAGTACCTGTGGTTCTAGCCCTGTGATTAGCAGGAGAGTACCTGTGGTTCTAGTCCTGTGATTAGCAGGAGAGTACCTGTGGATCTAGCACTGTGATTAGCAGGAGAGTACCTGTGGTTCTAGCCCTGTGATTAGCAGGAGAGTACCTGTGGTTCTAGCCCTGTGATTAGCAGGAGAGTACCTGTGGTTCTAGCCCTGTGATTAGCAGGAGAGTACCTGTGGTTCTAGCCCTGTGATTAGCAGGAGAGTACCTGTGGTTCTAGCCCTGTGATTTGCAGGAACGTGGCTATGGTTTTACTCCTGTGATGCAAGGGAAAGAAGTACTTGTGGTTCTACTCCTGTGAATATGGGGGGCTGCAGTTTTACTCCCATGATTTTTGGGAGACTTGCTATGATTGTACTACTGAGATTGGAGAGAAAGTATTGTAGTTCAATTCCTGTGATTATTGGGAGGATGGTTGTGGTTTTACTTCTAAGATGGTGGGGGACTTGTTATGGTATCACTACTGAGATTTGAGGTACAGTGCTGTTGTTCTATCCCAGTGATCATTGGGAGAGTGGCCGTGATGTTATTTCTCTGATTGGAGAAAGACTGACTGTGGCTTTAGTATTTCTGTTTGGAGGGAGAGAGCTGCGGTCTACTCCTGAGATGGGTGGGCGAGATTCTATGGTTTTACTGATGGGTAAAAGGAAGAGTCTAGTGATTAGCAGGAGAGTGCCTGCGGCTCTAGTCTTGTGATTAGCACGAGAGTGCCTGCGGCTCTAGTCTTGTGATTAGCACGAGAGTGCCAGCGGCTCTAGTCCTGTGATTAGCAGGAGAGTGCCTGCGGCTCTAATCCAGTGATTAGCAGGAGAGTGCCTGCGGCTCTACTCCTGTGATTAGCAGGAGAGTGCCTGTGGCTCTAATTCAGTGATTAGCAGGAGAGTGCCTGCGGCTCTACTCCTGTGATTAGCAGGAGAGGGCCTGCGGCTCTATTCCTGTGATTAGTAGGAGAGTACCTGTGGCTCTAGTCCTGTGATTAGCAGGAGAGTGCCTGCGGCTCTAGTCCTGTGATTAGCAGAAGAGTGCCTGCGGCTCTAATCCTGTGATTAGTAGGAGAGTGCCTGCGGCTCTAGTCAGTGATTAGCAGCGTGAGTGCCTGCGGCTCAAATCCTGTAGGATAGTAGGAGAGTGCCTGCGGCTCTAGTCCTGGGTTAGCAGGAGAGTGCCTGGGCTCAATTCCAGTGATTAGCAGGAGAGTGCCTGCTGCTTAGTCCTGTGATTAGCAGGAGAGGGCTGAGGCCTCTCAAATCCTGTGATTTAGATGGAGAAGTGCCTGCGGCTTAGTCCTGTGATTAGCAGGAGAGTTGCCTGGGCTTCAAATCCTGTGATTAGCAGGAGAGTGCTGCGGCTCTAGTCCTGTGATTAGCAGGGGAGTGCCTGCGGCTCCAATCCTGTGATTAGCAGGAGATGTGCCTGGGCTCTAGTCCTGTGATTTGCAGGTGAGTGGCCTGCGGCTCTAGTCCTGTGAATGAGGAGTGTGCAGCGGGCTCCAGTCCTGTGATTAGCAGGAGTGTGCCTGGGCTCTAGTTCTGTGACTTAGCAGGAGAGTGCCTGCGGCTCTAGTCCTGTGATTTAGCTGGAGAGTGCTGCGGCTCATAAATACAGTGATTGCAGGAGAGGTGCCCTGCGGGCTCTAGTCGTGTGATTAGCAGGAGTGTGACTGCGGCTCTTTGGTACTGTGATTAGCAGGGAGAGTGCCTTGCGGCCTCAAATCCTGTGATCTAGCAGGAGAGTGACTGCGGCTCTTGTCCTGTGATTAGCAGGAGAGTGCCTCGCGGCTCTAGTCCAGATGGATTAGCTGGAGAGTGCCTGCGGCTCTAGTCCTGTGATTAGCAGGAGAGTGCCTGCGGCTCTTTCTTTTTTTTCTTTTTTTTAGTAGATTTCCATTATTAGGAGAACCCGCTATTCTTCAAATGTCCACCGACAATGAGGTACCAAATGAGGTTCATTTGGAAGACACAGGAGAAGGCACTCACACTCACACACACGCGCGAGCACACGCACACCACACTCATCACACACAACACACACACATCACACACTCACACACATACATCTACCAATACATCAGTCGCTGAAGGTATAAAATTAGGTGTTGGCTCGATGCCAGCCAATGGAAATCGTTACTTCCAGGAATTCACTACCGGAGCGTGCTTAGATCGCTCTAATACCATTGGTTGTGTTGAGAGCCCCTCGGGTTGACTAGCAGTTCGACTGCCTTAACATGCCGCCCACAGGTATTAGGGTTTTACTCCTGAAATTGCTGGTAGACTTGCTATGGTTTTACTAATGAGATTGGAGGGACAGCTCTTGTGGTTATACTCCTGTGATTAGATAAAGAATACATGGTTTTATTTCTCTGATTTGTGGGAAAGTAGCCATAGTTTTACTTCTTGAGATATGAGGGAGAATGACTATGGTTTTATTTCTAAGATTGCAGAGAGAATAGGAGAGGTTTTATTTCTATAATAGGAGGTGAAGTTTTATTTCTATAATGAAGGTGACCTGTTCTTACTCCTGTAATTGGAGGAGAGTTGCTGTTTTTTTACTTCTGTGATTAGAGGAGGAATGACAGTCGTTTTACTACTTTAAATGAAGTGATTTGAGGGAGATTAGCTGTGGTTCTATTCCGGTGATATGAGGAAGAGCGGCTGTGGTTTTACTCCTCTGATTGGAGAGAGAGAGATTAATTGTGATTTTATTATTTTGTTTGGAGAAAGAGTTACTGTAGGTTTACTTCTGTGATTAGACTGAGAGTAACCGTGTATTAACTTCTACGATTGGCGGAACAAATGCTGTGGTTTTACTAGTTCAGATTGGAGGGGGAGTAACTGTGCTTCTATTTGTCTGATTTTAGGGAGAGTAGCTGTGGTTTTACTCCTCTGATTGGAGAGAGAGATAGTAATTGTGATTTTATTATTTTGATTGGAGAAAGAGTGACTGTAGATTTACTTCTGTGATTAGACTGAGAGTAACCGTGTTTTAACTTCTACGATTGGAGGAAGAAATGCTGTGGTTTTACTATTTCAGATTGGGAGGGGGGAGTAGCTTCTATTTGTCTGATTTGAGGGAGAGTAGCTGTGGTTCCCTTCCAGTGATTGGAGGGAGAGTAGCTGTGGTTTTACTCCCATTTGATTGGGGAGAGTGGTTGTGGTTTTAATCCTTTGATTGGAGAAAGAATGGCTATAGGTTTACACCTGTGATTAGACTGAGAGTAAATCTTATTTTCACTTCACTATTGTCACTATAATTGGTGTAAGACTAGCTGTTGTTTTCCTACTTTAGCTTGGATGGAGAGTAGCTGTGCTTCTATTTTTCTGATTTAGGAAGAGTAGCTGTAGTTCGAATCCTGTGATTGGGGTGAGAGTGGATGTGCTATTTCCCCTAAGATTGGTGGGGGACTATAGTTTTACGGCCGAGATTGGGGAGACAGTACTTGTGGTTCTATTCCTGTGATTAGCAGGAGAGTACCTGTGGTTCTAGCCCTGTGATTAGCAGGAGAGTACCTGTGGTTCTAGACTCTGTGATCTTGCAGGTGAGTACCTGTGGTTAATTCCTGTGATTAGCAGGAGAGTACCTGTGGTTCTAGCCCTGTGACTTAGAGGAGGAGTTACCTGTGGTTTTCTAGCCCTGCGACGATTAGCAGGGGCTACCTGTGGTTCTAGCTCTGTGATTCAGCAGGAGAGTACCTTTGGTTTCTAGATCTGTGATTAGGCAGGGAGTACTGATGGTTCTAACCCTGCTGATTAGCGGATGAGTACCTGTGGTTCTAGCTCTGTGTATTAGAAGGAGAGTACCTTTGGGTTTATAGCTCTGTTATTAGCAGGAGAGTAACCTGTGGTTCTATTCCTGTGATTCTGCAGGAGAGTACCTGTGGTTCTAGCCTGTGATTAGAGGAGAGTACCTGTGGTTCTAACCCTGTGATTAGCAGGAGGTCGTACCTGTGTTATAGCCCTGTGATTAGCAGCGAGAGTCCTGTCCCCTATGTTTTACCATGTGATTTGCTGGAGAGTACCGTGGTTCTAGTCCTGTGATTAGCAGGAGAGTACCTGTGGTTCTAAACCCTGTGATTAGCAAGAGAGTACTGTGTTTCTTAGTCCTGTGATTAGCAGGTGAGTACCTGTGGTTTCTAACCCTGTGAGTAGCCAGGAGAGTACCTGTGGTTCTAGTCCTGTGATTAGCAGGAGAGTAACTGTGGTTATAACCCTGTGATTAGCAGGAAGAGTTACCTGTGGTTCTAGCTCCTGTGATTTGCAGGAGAGTACCTGTGGTTCTAACCCCTGTGATTAGCAAGGGAGTACCTGTGGTTCTACCCTGTAGATTAGCTGAGAGTACTGTGGCGTTCTAACCCTGTGGATTTTAGGCCCCCAGGAGAGTACCCTGTGGTTCTAGCCCTGTGCTTAGCAGGAGAGTGGCTATGGCTCTAGTCCTGTGATTAGCAGGAGAGTACCTGTGGTTCTACTCCTGTGATTAGCAGGAGAGTGCCTGCGGCTCAAGTCTGTGATTTGCAGGAGACTTGCTATGATTGTACTACTGAGATTAGCAGGAGAGTATTGCGGCTCAAATCCTGTGATTAGCAGGAGAGTAATTGCGGTTTTAGTCCTGTGATTAGCAGGAGAGTGCCTGCGGCTCTATGCTGTGATGGGGGAGGGGAGTAGATGTGTTTGTTTTCCTCAGATTGGTGCAGGGAGAGTCTAGTCGTGATTAGCAGGAGAGTGCCTGCGGCTCTAGTCCTGTGATTAGCAGGAGAGTGCCTGCGGCTCTAATCCTGTGATTAGCAGGAGAGTGCCTGCGGCTCTAATCCAGTGATTAGCAGGAGAGTGCCTGCGGCTCTAATCCTGTGATTAGCAGGAGAGTGCCTGCGGCTCTACTCCTGTGATTAGCAGGAGAGTGCCTGTGGCTCTAATTCAGTGATTAGCAGGAGAGTGCCTGCGGCTCAAATCCTGTGATTAGCAGGAGAGTGCCTGTGGCTCTAATCCAGTGATTAGCAGGAGAGTGCCTGCGGCTGTAGTCCTGTGATTAGCAGGAGAGGGCCTGCGGCTGTAGTCCTGTGATTAGCAGGAGAGTGCCTGTGGCTCTAATTCAGTGATTAGCAGGAGAGTGCCTGCGGCTCTAGTCCTGTGATTAGCAGGAGAGTGCCTGCGGCTCTAGTCCTGTGATTAGCAGGAGAGTGCCTGCGGCTCTAGTCCTGTGATTAGCAGGAGAGTGCCTGCGGCTCTACTCCTGTGATTAGCAGGAGAGTGCCTGCGGCTCTAATTCAGTGATTAGCAGGAGAGTGCCTGTGGCTCTAATTCAGTGATTAGCAGGAGAGGGCCTGCGGCTCTAATCCTGTGATTAGCAGGAGAGTGTCTGTGGCTCTAGTCCTGTGATTAGCAGGAGAGTGCCTTCGGCTCTAGTCCTGTGATTAGCAGGAGAGTGCCTGCGGCTCTAGTCCTGTGATTAGCAGGAGAGTGCCTGCGGCTCTAGTCCTGTGATTAGCAGGAGAGTGCCTGCGGCTCTAGTCCTGTGATTAGCAGGAGAGTGCCAGCGGCTCTAGTCCTGTGATTAGCAGGAGAGTGCCTGCGGCTCTAGTCCTGTGATTAGCAGGAGAGGGCCTGCGGCTCTAATCCTGTGATTAGGAGGAGAGTACCTGTGGCTCTAGTCCTGTGATTAGCAGGAGAGTGCCTGCGGCTCTAGTCAAGAGATTAGCAGGAGAGTGCCTGCGGCTCTAGTCGAGTGATAAGCAGGAGTGTGACTGCTGCTCTAGTCCTTGGATTAGCAGGATAGTGACTGCGGATCTATTCATGTGATTAGAAGGAGAGTGCCTGCGGCTCAAATCTTGTGATTAGCAGGAGAGTGCCTGCGGCTCTAGTCCTGTGATTAGCAGGAGAGTGCCTGCGGCTCTAGTCCTGTGATTAGCAGGAGAGTGCCTGCGGCTCTAGTCCTGTGATTAGCAGGAGAGTGCCTGCGGCTCTAGTCCTGTGATTAGCAGGAGAGTGCCTGTGATTAGCAGGAGAGTGCCTGCGGCTCTAGGCCTGTGATTAGCAGGAGAGTGCCTGCGGCTCTAGTCCAGTGATTAGCAGGAGAGTGCCTGCGGCTCTAGTCCTGTGATTAGCAGGAGAGTGCCTGCGGCTCTAGTCCTGTGATTAGCAGGAGAGTACCTGTGGCTCTAGTCCTGTGATTAGCAGGAGAGTGCCTGCGGCTCTAGTCCTGTGATTAGCAGGAGAGTGCCTGCGGCTCTAGTCTAGTGATTAGCAGGAGAGTGCCTGCGGCTCTAGTCCTGTGATTAGCAGGAGAGTGCCTGCGGCTCTAGTCCTGTGATTAGCAGGAGAGTGCCTGCGGCTCTAGTCCTGTGATTAGCAGGAGAGTGCCTGCGGCTCTAGTCCTGTGATTAGCAGGAGAGTGCCTGCGGCTCTAGTCCTGTGATTAGCAGGAGAGTGCCTGCGGCTCTAGTCCTGTGATTAGCAGGAGAGTGCCTGCGGCTCTAGTCCTGTGATTAGCAGGAGAGTGCCTGCGGCTCTAGTCCTGTGATTAGCAGGAGAGTGCCTGTGGCTCTAGTCCTGTGATTAGCAGGAGAGTGCCTGCGGCTCTAGTCCTGTGATTAGCAGGAGAGTGCCTGTGGTTCCAGTCCTGTGATTAGCAGGAGAGTGCCTGCGGCTCTAGTCCTGTCATTAGCAGGAGAGTGCCTGCGGCTCTAGTCCTGTGATTAGCAGGAGAGTGCCTGCGGCTCTAGTCCTGTGATTAGCAGGATAGTACCTGTGGTCTCAGTCCTTGTGATTTGTGGGAGAGTATCTGTGGTTTTACTACTGGGCTTGGAGGTAGAATGGCTGACGTTTCCTCCTAGTATTAGACTTAGTAGATGCCAGTGATTTTGCTCATAAGATTGGAAGAGGTGGAACGGAGATTTTCCTCCAACCTCTGGAGAAAGGATAACAGCTATATTGCTGTTAGGATTGTGAGGTGGGGGGGGGGGTGAGAGAGCCTTGCCCTATTGGAGAGAGCAATTTTAATTCTGGAGCTAGTAGCTGTGGCTAACGATCCGAGGGAGTGGATCCCCTAATGGCCAGCTTTTACAGGAAATAAATCAACGAGCTTCTATATAGTTGGCAACACTATAGCAAAGCCGTTCCTTACCTTCAGACATCCTCCCCAACCATAAGCCAATTCCGTACTCTTTATTTGCGAAATATCCTATCCATTTCGGGGCATAAAATATATATTTAATGAAATAATGATTTGATTTATTAAAACGTTTCCGAAACTCGTTAACTTCCAATTATAGAAGAGACCATTCATAGCTGACCTTAAAAGCAATATATGATTTTTAATAGTTCTTTCTTCTTTTCCAATTCAGTATATGTCTAACCTAATAATTCTCTCTTAATTACAAACATGTAAAGTTTATACATTTGATTTTGTTTATTTATTCATAATATTCTACATTTTTGAGCAGATTTCCCGGGAGGGGAATCATGTATTGCGGTAGCACTCATGTAGTGTAGCCATACTGGGTCAAAAAAAAATGTTTTTCTTCCTTAAAATTTCATAATTATTGTTATACAACAAATATAGAAGTATCTTTAATGAAAATTTTAAAAAATCGTTTCTAATGTTGTTTTGATAAGTGGAAAATTTTGAAATTGAAATGTTGAAGATATATATATATAATATATATATATATATATATATATCTTCTTATCTCTTATATCTTATATATATATATAGTATATATATATATATATATATATATATATATATATATATATAGCTAGAGCTATAACATGCATGTGCATATATATATATATATATGCACATGCATGTTATAGCTCTAGCTTTCGCAAATATTATTGGTTGTTAACAAAACATTGCACAAAACATCTCCTTTAGTATAAATCACACAGACCAATTTTACAGAACCAGTCTTTTTGCGTATCAAATATTGGATTAATTATAAGCATATTCTCTCCTTCTCTATTATTAAACGAGTTATTAGCATTTGTAAGTTTTAATTAAGTTCTCCGTAAACTCTCACTCTCGTTAATCTAATATTAATAAAAGCCCGTCGCGGGGCAAGTTGAGCAAAATGTGTTGTTGCGACACACTAATGCTTGTCTCATCTCACTGCCTATTCTTCATGGACACAAGAAAATACTAAAAAAACTTGGTTAATATTTGATTTGATAGATTGATTTAATAGATCAAAAATTGTAGAGCATCAATTGTTTAACAAGATTGGTTGTATAACATTATACGATCCAACTTATAATGAAGGCGACATTTTGCATTTGAACTCCCCCATTAAACCTCTACCCCCCAATTCCTTGTCCGATTTCAGCCAGTAACAAATATGATCTTTACTGTCGATTTAAACGGTTAAATATCGCGTATTTTATAGATCAAATGAGCATATTCAAGACGTAAAATTGTAAATGATGGAGTCATTTCACAACGAATTTTATGCAATAAAGGTCTCTTACAAAATATATTTGGTAATAAAGCTTAGAATAAAAAGATTCATGATATTACGGCTTTTCGCAGATTTCCCTTAAGGGAAATTAATTGTCTGTTACCGCTCTAGCGGTCGAAAGTTTTGTTTGATCGTTACCAAACTCGATATTTAGTCGTTTTATGTAAAAAGAAGGATCAAGTTCGTTAACGGCTGAAATCGGACCAGTGGGGGGTTTAGAGGGAAGGATTTTCGAAAATTCGAAATATCTCCGTTACTATACGTCGGATCGAAAATGTGTACAGAATCAATCTTATTGCAAATTAAATTTACTATAAATATTCGTATATACATTTATTCTCTATCTTGAATATTAACCGAGATATTTGCATTTTATTAAATCTGGGCGGCTAAAGGACAAGTGACTTTCCCGCCAAAAGCTAGTTCGGCCGTTTCCTTAACTGCTCGGCTCTCGTGAAATTTCTCTATTGCAATACTTGACGTGGGAAATCTGCTTAGTTTACGCAGCCCCTGCGTGACGAACGTTTTGTTAATATGACATGATTAGGAGTAGGATATTATAAAAAAGTCAAATAACTAGGTTACTTAAATATCAAAGGAAATATGTATGTAAAAACATGTATAGGCAATTACAGTTACAATAAGATTGATTCTGCACAATTTTTCGATTCGACGTATAACAACTGACATATTTTGAATTTTAGAATTCCACATCTCTAAACCACCCCTCCCCCTTACAATTTTAGCCGTTAACAAACTCAATCTTTCGTTATATAGTTTAATAATATATATATGCGGATGAAGAAAAAGTCTTCCAAGTCTGAAGATTTTAATTTATTCCACCAGGTCGCTCGGCACATCCGTCCCATTTTCAAATGCTAAAAAAAAGTTTGCCCAAAGGCCTAGTACAATAAAGTAAAATCTTCAGTGGGGGGAGACTTTTTCTTTGACCACATATATTCGTTAACTCCCACTTCCGGCATCCTGAATATATATATATATATATATATATATATATATATATATA
Organism: Riptortus pedestris; assembly: GCA_019009955.1. Taxonomy (NCBI): domain Eukaryota; kingdom Metazoa; phylum Arthropoda; class Insecta; order Hemiptera; family Alydidae; genus Riptortus; species Riptortus pedestris. The sequence continues at coordinate 127,994,256 of CM032233.1, forward strand.
TATATATATATATATACTAGCTCAGATACCCGGCTTCGCCCGGGAATTCATTTGAGGCTGAATGGTGATGGTATTTTTTAGCAGGCTTTACATTGCACAATATTTAGACATTTACCCGTCCCAGTGTTTAGGATTGATACCCATGTTTGCCGTGGATTTGCTAATAATAGAATTATTTGTTCGATAAGGCTTCTCAGTCTTCGATATTTTTATATTTCCCGTCTCTTATACATGTAAATATGGTGAATTTTTATTTCAGGCCTCCCTTATAACCCCCCTCCCGTTCGAACCTAAAAATTTTAATATAACTTATAATCATTGAAGAATTAATGCTAATTGACATACCGAGTTTTGTTAAGTTCGGTTCAGCCATTAGTGCCCGCTAAAGTTTTAACGTATAACTCATTTATACTTAGGTATAAGACAAAAGTGTATATAACAAAAGTTACTCCAAATAACAAAATAAACAACTTTTGTTATGTTTATATTTGCGGAAAAACCAATAGGAAACGAAATATCGCTATTTTTAATTACAGGCTTCCCTTATAACCCCCACTCCTGCCCGTCCATAGAAATGTTTTGACATATACGTTTGACGTTCGGTTGAGTCTTTTGTGCCAAATAAAATTGTTGACTTCCGCAGTAGTTTTTAGCGTATAACTCATTTATACTTCCGTATATGGCAAAAACGCTTATAACAAAAGTTACTCTAAATAACAAAATAAACAACTTTTGTTATGTGCATATTTGCTGAAAAAGCAATAGGAAACGAAATATCGCTATTTTTAATTTCAGGCCTCCCTTATAACCCCCACTCCTGTTCGTCTTAGAGAATATTAATATAGCCTAAAGTCTAAGTTGGGCTAGTAGTAATATACATACTAAGTTTCATAAAATTCGGTTCAGCCGTTTATGCGTGAAAAGGTAACAAACAAACAAACAAACAAATAAACAAACAAACAAACAAACAGACACCAAAGAAAATAAATGCAGTTATGGTGTCTATGACATGTGAAACGAAAAGTTATCGTGAAATTTCGCGAAAAAAATTAATGTACAGACAGAGGTTACAATTTTATATATATATAGATATATATATATATATATATATATATATATATATATATATATAGATATATATATTATTATAATTGTAACCTCTGTCTATACATTGATTTTTTTCGCGAAATTTCACGATAACTTTTCGTTTTCACATGTCATAGACACCATAACTACATTTTCGTGTACTACATTTTTTTTCGTGTATGTTTGTTTCTTTGGTGTTTGTTTGTTACCTTTTCTCCCATAAACGGCTGAACCGAATTTTTTGAAACTTGGAATGTGTATTACTACTAACCCCTCTGAGACGAGCTGGAGTGGGGGTTATAGAGGAAGCCAGAAATTAAAAATAGCAATATTTCGTTTTCTATTGGTTTTTCGGCAAATATGCACATAACAAAAGCTGTTTATTTTGTTATTTAGAGTAACTTTTGTTATATACACTTTCGTCGTATACCGAAGTTTAAATGCGTTATACGCTAAACATTATAGCGGGAGTCAACAATATTATTTGCCACAAAAGACTACTAAATAAAACTCGGTATGCGTATTAGCACTAACACCTTCATTATAACAAGCCATACCAACATTTCAATGGACGGGCAGAAGTGAGGGTTATAAGGGAAGCCTGAAATTAAAAATAGCCATATTTCGTTTCCTATTGGTTTTTCCGCAAATATAAACATAACAAAAGTTGTTTATTTTGTTATTTGGAGTAACTTTTGTCATACACACTTTTGTCGTATACCTAAGTATAAATGAGTTATACGTTTAAACTTTAGCAGGAGCCAACAATTTTATTGGGCACTAACGGCTGAACCGAACTTAACAAAACTCGGTATGTCAATTAGCATTAATTCTTCCATGATTATAAGTTATATTAAAATTTTCAGGTTCGAACGGGAGGGGGGTTATAAGGGAGGCCTGAAATAAAAATTCACCATATTTACATGTATAAGAGACGGGAAATATAAAAATATTGAAGACAGTGAAGCCTTATCGAACAAATAATTCTATTATTAGCAAATCCACGGCAACGACGGGTATCAATCCTAAACACTGGGACGGGTAAATGTCAAAATATTGTGAAATGTAAAGCATGCTAAAAAATACCATCACCATTCAGCCTCAAATGAATTCCCGGGCGGAGCCGGGTATCTGAGATATTATATATATATATATATATATATATATATATATATATATATATATATATATATATATATATATATATATCATTTTAATTATATCGTAGTAGGATCGATGGATATTTCAGGAAATGTTTCGAAAATCGTCTTATGAGTACGACCTCAATAGTCGAGTTTACGGAAAATTTGGTGACAGAATATGATTCAAAACCATAATCACAAATATAAATATTCCGTAACAAGAGTACCATTTTAAGAAGTAAAACTCTCAAACCCACTCTCCAAACGTACTAAATAATGTCATCTAATCATTAAAAATATATAGGATATTTACATATAAAAGATGTACACTTTTCAGGTATTAAATAAAAGTCCAGTATATTTTTCATTTAAGTTGGTGAAAAAAGAATTTTTAATCAGGGATATTGTACCTTTAAGGTGGAGGCCAGTTTCTCATTAGGTATAAAAGCATGTCATACATTAAAAAATCTAGGACACAAAACAAAGCGTGTCTTTAAATTGAAAATGCACGTTATATATTTAAAGTATTATTATTAATAGTTATTATGATGTTAACAAAATTAATTTATTATGTAAAATTAATAAATTATTAGATTTAACAAAATTTATTCATTAAATCCTAGAAGTTTTTTTTTTTTTTTTTCCGTTTATTTGCAACAACATATATACATATTACAAGCAAATGATGTGAATGATGTAACAATTGGCTTGATTATTCACTTGAGGTGGGAAGTTGTCCATTGGCAATAACCACATTGGAGGGAACATTGGCTTGTAACTACATGGAGTTATTCTGAGCAGCAAGGAGATCTCTTGGCCACTTACGCTTCAGTCGTCGTCTTGGGTTTTCTGGAATATGGGTAGATGAAAGTGATTCGACTAGAGGATTAGGATGTGCGGGAAGGAGAGAGTGGAATTTCTGATATCGGGATTTTGCGAGCGCATTGACAAAAGGAATGTTGAGGTCGTTATGGAGAGTTAAATTGGATACGTAAAATGGGGAATCTGTAATTTTGCGGAGTATTTAGATTGGAGGGTTTTGGATTTTGTAGGAATTTTTTTTAATGTGATGTGAGGTTACCAAGTTAGTCGTTTGTCTAATGTGAAAATCGTAGAAGTAAAATTCATTAAAGAAGAGCATAAAACCTCAATTGATGACGTCACACAAAGAACTTTCATGTGTCTTGTATAATAAGGGTCCCATAGAAAACAATACTTGGAATTTAAGCTTAAAATAAAGAGTTTTATGTTATAACAGCATATTGTTTTTAGAACATGAGGAGGAGTGGGGATTTACAGAAGGTTGAAAACTAAAAATTCCAAATATCTCGGTTAATATTAATCATAGAGAATAGTATATTTCGTACAAAGGGCCGAAAGTGGCCCGAGATATTTTTTGACCGAGACGTAGTCGAGGTCATGAAAAGTTCGAGGGCCGGCAAAAGCACTTTGGCCCGAGGCACGAACGCTATTTTTCACCATACTACAATAAATATTAATACGATATAACATTAATCAAAAACAAGATTTTCTTTTGGTTAAGTGTTATCTTGTGGTTATGGGGACCATGGATGATATGTTTAATGCGTGGATTGTTTTACGTTATGTTATTATGTAAGTTAATAAAGAGAGATGAACATATGTGTGTTTTATTTAATACAACTGATATATTTCAAAATGCTAAAAAAAGTTAGTTCGTTTATTTTTGATTTATAGAAATGTTAAAAGTACAATTTTGGTTGTTTGAAAACATAATACCCTTTGAAGATTCTATTACTTGTTTTTTGTTTGACACATTCACACTTTTACTCGTAGTTGGATTGCTTCTGATTAAAATATCCTCTTGACAATCTTCAAATAAATCATCAATTGTAAAGAGAGACTGATTTTCTTATTCAATAGTTCCAAAACAGCTGATTTTGCGGCCCTAAGGCGAAATATTCATTTTCGGCCCTAGGGCGGCGAAGTGTAGCTTTCGGATCGCAAATTAGGTGTGTAAAACAGGTGATTACATCCTAATATGGTGAAAAATATGTATATAACGACATTTAGAGACAATTAAATTTACAGTACAACTAGATCTATGTATATGTTACGGTGAAAACACCGAAATCTGGAGATGTCGACATTCAAGAAGTCGCTTGGTGTATGTCCGAAATATTTGCTAAATACTTATTTCTGACTTTCACCGGTGAATGTCGACATTCACATAGTCGCTTGGTGTATGTCCGAAATATTTGCTAAATACCCTTATTTCTGACTTTCACCGGTGAATGTCGACATTCACATAGTCGCTTGGTGTATGTCCGAAATATTTGCTAAATACCCTTATTTCTGACTTTCACCGGTGAATGTCGACATTCACATAGTCGCTTGGTGTATGTCCGAAATATTTGCTAAATACCCTTATTTCTGACTTTCACCGGTGAATGTCCACATTCACATAGTCGCTTGGTGTATGTCCGAAATATCTGCTAAATACCCTTATTTCTGACTTTCACCGGTGAATGTCAACATTCACATAGTCGCTTGGTGTATGTCCGAAATATTTGCTAAATACCCTTATTTCTGACTTTCACCGGTGAATGTCGACATACACCGGTGAGGGTCCGAATGTACAAGAATGTAATGAAATATTCGATCTTTCACCGACGTATTTGGTGTTTGTTGACATTCACCGGTGAATGTCGACATTCTCTGATTTCGGTCTTTCACGGTAACATATACATTTCTATATGCTCTAAACCTCCCTTCTCCCTGGTACTTAAATCGAACAGTTGGTCTTTCAGTTTGGCATGAAACCCTTATAAACAACAATTGCGACCGCTAGAGCGGTAATAGACAAGTATATATACAATTTTGAACCGACCTCATTTTCCTCCTCCTCATGAGGAAAACCTCAATATAGGGAAATCCACTAATATACGTACTTTTGAGGGTTTTCGAAAATCGCATCATGAGTACAACCTCAATAGCTGATTTCCCTTAAGGGAAATCTACTAATATATATACAATTTTGATAGACCTTATTTTCGTCATTTTCTTGGTAAGATTGATGTACTTTTGAGGGTTTCCGAAAATTGCATCATGAGTACAACCTCAATAGCTGATTTCCCTTAAGGGAAATCTACTAGTAAATGTATATATATATATATATATATATATATATATATATATACAATTTTGATAGACCTAATTATCGTCATTTTCTTGGTAAGATCGCTGGACATTTGAGGAAATATTTCGGAAATCGCAAGATGAGTACAATCTCCATAGCTGATTTCCTGATTCTTGAGGGATCCAAGCAGATTTCTCTGATCCGTGTATGAAAGGTTGGGGAATAGGCTTTGGTGACGCAGCCCCTGCGTGAGGCACTGTATTTGATGTGGTTCGATGGTGACATGTAGATGGGAGGGGCTGGGGTGGATTGCTAGCCAGTAATAGAGGAGTGGAGAGGATGCAGGTGACATACTCGTTATGGGACATACATACACAGCACCACTACATCCAGGCCATTCCCTTCAAACCGTCTCTCTAACCACTTGATCTATACGTCCAAACAAAATGACAAACCCTCTCCTCTTTCCCTAACAGCCATAATTATATCAATAATAATCAAAGATGAGACACGTATAACAACATTTATAAATAATTCATTTTTTCTGTAATCGCTGAATAATGGTAACATTACTAAACTGAAGTGAGTGAAGAAAGTGAAACATTTTGCAATACAGTGAAGAAAGTAATCACATTCTTCACAAGTGAAGAAAGTGCATTGCCTTCTTAATTAGTAATAAGTATAAATTAAAAAATAATTTGAAGTTGGAAATTAAATGCTTTCAAATGTTTCTTAACATTGTAAGAATTTATTTTAACAAAATAAATTGAAATGTGAATGAATTATTGGTGGAAATAATCAATATATTTTAAAATTTAAATATAATAATAATTACCTTCCTTGTTTATAACCTGCACTTGTTTATAACTGCACTACTTCACAATCATCACTAGTTGTTTTATAACTATGCTTATAACCTTTCACAACCATGCTTATAACCTTTCACAACCATGCTTATAACCTACCAACAACATACCATAATCTTCACAACATCCTAATTTTGTTCATATTCTGGTTAGATCTGATCATGTATTACACGATTACAGAAAAAAATTAATATTACACTCGTTACGAAAGTAGAATTTACAACTTTCGTGAAATTACCACAGTTGCTTCGCTCGTGTGGGTAAACGTTTCACTCGAGTTGTAAAATGATCTACTTTCGTCACTTGTATAATAAATAACTATTTAAAAGATTTCCCTTAAGCGAATTGAGCTATTGAGCTATTGAGGGAGAGAGAGGGAGAGGGAGAGGGAGAGGGAGAGGAAGGAGGGAGAGGGAGAGGAGAGAGAGAGAGAGAGAGAGGAGAGAGGAGAGAAGGGAGAGAGGGAGAGGGATAGGGAGAGAGAGAGAGAGAGAGAGAGAGAGAAAGAGAGAGAGAGAGAGAGAGAGAGAGAGAGGGAGAGGGAGAGGGAGAGGGAGTGGGAGAGGGAGGGAGAGAGAGAGGGAGGGAGAGAGAGAGAGGAAGAGAGAGAGAGAGAGAGAGAGAGAGAGAGAGAGAGAGAGAGAGAGAGAGAGAGAGAGAGAGAGAGAGAGAGAGAGAGAGAGAGAGAGAGAGAGAGAGAGAGAGAGAGAGAGAGATTCCCCAGTCATGCGATTAATGTAAGAATAAATAAATAATATTATTTAGCGTATATGTAATCTGTGTATTAGTTTATATTAACTTATAGTCAAATAAGATCTATGGATATATGTACTTATATACGTCGTGGCAGATGCTTAGTGATATATTAGGATTTAAATTGAGAAATATGATTGACTGCAATAGGATGAGATATTCTTAGGAGACTATTACAAAGGGATTATTCTGTTGAGAATAGTAAGGGCAGAGATTGGATTGATTCTAGGTATTGGGTGAGGTTGGGGCGGGGGGGGGGGCATTTGACCCCACGGTTTGATGGGGTTTATGGGGTTTGATCCACTCCTTTAATCGAAATCAGCAATAGAACTGCTATTAGCCAAGCATTTCTACATCTAGTTTGACTAAGTCACTGGCTACAAATAGTTCCAGAAGCCGCTTATCAGTAATATATTTCATTGTTAAAGTCCTTTCATTTATCTTTACATAGTGAATATATTTTGTTTCAGTTACTTAACCTTATATGGAGTTATCCTCCTTTTCGAATAGGACTCTCATCAAAATTCATAAATATTTTACAAGCTTTATATAAAAACACTAAATCTGCAGTGTGGACAGACAAAGGAGTTACTCAAGACTTTGAAACAATCTGTGGTTTATTGCAGGGATGTTTAATGTCACCTCATTTATATATATACTACATAAATGATGTTCCAGATTTTGTAGGTGGTGGTATATTTATTGCCGGAGTTAAAATTAATTGTTTAATGTATGCCGATGACATCATATTTTTGGCTGAGGAGCCTAAAGTTCTGCAATATATGATAAACAGAATTAGTGAATATTGTGCCCTATGGAATTTGACAATAAATTTTCAAAAATCAAAAATTATGATATTCAGAAAAGGAGGAAAGTTGTCAAAAAAAGAAAAATAGTATTTTAGAGGCTCAGAAATAGAGGTAGTAAATGAATATAAATATTTAGGTATACTACTCACTCCTCGACTGGTAATGAAACATCATTTCAGGGAAAAGATCACTACAGCCAAATTTGAAATTTTGGTGCTATGGTGCACAATTCTGGGGCTATGAAAAATATATTGAGGTCGAATTAATTTAAAAATACTTCATTAAAAAGATGTTTACACTTCCAAAAAACTGTCCAGATTATATATTGTTTTTGGAAACTAAGCGTTACCCTCTCTACTTTTTCACCCTTAAATTATTCTTAAATTATTTAAGTAGATCATTAAACCTCCCAAGTCATCGTTGGCCCAGAATAATTGCTGAGCATATAATTGAAAAACAGGCTAATTGGTTTAGGAGTATTGAAAATATCAGCCAGGAGTATCTGGGTGTAAGTTGTAGCTGGATTAAAGAACAAGGAAGTATGCATAAGAAAATAGAAATAATATTGGAAAAATTAAGGTTGCAATTTATTGAAGAAATGTTGGGAAAGGCAAATCATTCTAGATTTCACTCCAATTACAAGAATCTCAATATAATTTTAGGTAACAATAGTTATTTGAACAGCAATAATAGTTTACATTTCACAAGCCTTATAATGAAAGCAAGGGGGGAAATGTTAAATCTGAATTATTCAGTATGTAGAACTGAAGGCCTATGGATATGCTCCTTATGTAATATGAATGAATTAGAAAATACATATCATTTTATAGCAGCATGCCCAGTGCTTAGTGAATTTAGGAAGCAGTTCCTTGGTTCATCAACATTTAGCCAAAATGAATTTATTTTGTTTCTGAATGGCAAAGGTTGGCAGGCCCTTTATGAATACCTATGTGTTGCACAGAGATATAGAAAGTTACTAGTAGCTGAGTATAATGAATAAGTTTTCTATTTATTATTTCTTTTCTTCTCTTTCTTTGTAAATAATTATTAATAATTAGTTTATTTTATTTATTTTTTGTTGTTTTTTAAAGATAGAATTCTTATTAAAGCTTATTTGTTTTATTTAAAATATTGTAATATTATGTTAATATTATGTTTATATGTCTATTAGCAATAATCAATCATGCTGATTAATAATTTAGTAAATAATGGACGAACTCAACAGACGGACTTATGAGTCCATGTTTATGTATGTCATATATAGTATAAGGAAAGAAATTATTATGATAACTTAATTGTATATTCAACATGTAAATTATTTCAAATTTCAAAATAAACATACTTTATTATTATTATTATTATCCCCCTTTTCGAGGATAGGACTTTATGTGTTTTAGATCTGTCTGCCTAGGTCAAAGTAGAAAGTTATGGCTGTTCATGATAATACTGGTTTTTTTTTTTTTACTGATACTAATATTTTTACATTACAAGTATTTAAAACTCAGAGAAAAAGAGACAGTTGCTCGGCTAAGGAGTGCACTAAGTAGCAAGAAATTGAATTCCCAATGGAGAGAAGATCACTATGATGATGAACAAATCGTCATATACAACCGAGTACCAAAAACCGCTACCATAAGTTTCGTCAATGTTTCATCACGATTTGTGCAAAAAGAAAGGCTTCAGTGTCCTCCATCTTACAAGGGCAGTGCACGGCCTTCCCCCTACCGATTTTAAACGAACATGACAAAACAATTTATATTATACGAACGCTTGAGAAGTGCGTTCTCTCGCTTTAACCGAATTGGTTTTTCATTAGGTACTTAACACTACAAAATTTTCATTCAAATCGGTGGGGGAAGTCAAATTTTCCTTAAATATATTGAAAACGCTTAAAATTAATTTTCAACAATTAAACAAAAACGTTTTATTTATTTATAAATATTAAATAAACGCCTTAGAAGCAAAAAATGAAAAAAATCCAGAATAAAAAATAACTCTCGATCTCGAGATTTCCGGTTACAAAAAGGAAAGCACTAGCCACTAGGGACTCATTGTAATAGACGTCTTGGGAACAACTTAAGACGTTCAGGAAAACTTTAACAATTTGTTTTAGACGAACGCTTAAGCATTGCGTTCTTTTGCTTTAACAGAATTGGTTTTTCATTAGGTATTAAACACTAAAATATTTTCATTCAAATCGGTGGCGGAAGGCCGTGCACTCCCCTTGTTAACATATCTGGACATCTGCGTACAATGCCATTATCTGATCAGGCAAGGTTCGCCCGGAATGATACACATTGGTCTGCACGGAAGCCTGAATTGTTATTGAAACTTTTTGGTAATCGAGTTTTACATTGTTCATCATTATAATGTGTAGCAAATATCACTTGGGTGGTGTGATACATCTTCATTATTGTCAGTCTTGAAGTTACCGCCCAGGTGGTAAGGTCGAATCTTTTTATAATAAGTGTATTACTCCTGAAGAGGCGTCACAGAGGACGCGAAAGATGTAGAGGAAAATGAATCAGTGGATGTAGTTCACATGTTTTTCATATATTGAGCTTTTGGCCATTTCAATGCTTTGTTAAGGTAAAACAAGGAGAAAGCTGTTGTTGTTTGCTCATGACTTGAGTACAATTGCCTCCTGTGATTCCTAGGGGGTAAAAAACGAAGAGATTATCTGGAATGGAATTGCAATTAATCAAGGACTGCTTTCTGCTTATAGTTATAATAGTATATAGAGAACCAGTCGTTGCTTTGAACTCTCGTTAAAGTTCGGGTTTAGATATTTCTTGAACCATTTGGTGCTCTTTGACTAAGTGATGTTTCAATTAATCTGTGAATAGGATTCACCCACTGTGAAGTATATTCAGAAATATGAATGGATGCATTTGCGTAATTGATCCCTTGGCTGCGAATAGACCGGGATTGTCCTGGTGATGTCTGCAGTAGAACTGCAGTTGGTCCAAGGATTGCTTTCTGCTAATAGTAATGAATCTATATATTACCTGGTGGTTCTACGAACACACGTTGAAGCTCGAGTTTAGATACAACTCAAACAATTCACTGATATTCCATTAAGAGCAGATGCTTTTAGACTGGGATGTGTATTCACCTTTCAGGTTTCAGCCTTTGTCAATTATATTCAAAATTAACTGTAATGGGGCGAGTGATCTCTAGGATGTAAATTAACATGGATTAGCCCATAGAGAAGAGCGAGGGCAGACATGGGATTGATTCCTTCAATTATATATTGAGCATGGAATACTCCATTCAGCCTTCAGTGTAGGCTGATAGAAGCTACCATCTATTTGAGATGTGGTGAGATTTTACCACTAGAGAGGGGCAAAGCTTGTCCGTTCCAAGAACAGGTATTAGCAGTAATCACCATTAGTAGTAGGCATCAACTAATTACTCAGAGATAATCATTTCTTTGAACTTTGTCGATATGAGTGCTGTAACCCATATAATACGAACAGAATGATGGTTACAAGATTTGGGCGTATTTTAATAATTGTATAATAACTTGCTTAATGAATCACCATTTCCACCTATCCTGATTTAATGAACTACCCAGGGATAAATCAAGAAACTCAAAAACACAACATAAACGACCCACGAAAGAGGTTTGTCCCTTTTTAATATAACCCAGAAATACAAAAGCAACTTAAGAACATTTGTGAGGACGTTGGACCAATAGCCTGGACATATGGGGATACAATCAGTAAAAGTTTCAGTCGTACAAAAGGTAAACTAAAAAACAAGGAAAAAAATACATTGCTTATAAAATAAACTTTTCTGCCTGTGACAAATTTTATATATAGGAAAAAAATTAAAACAGCATTGTAGAAATTTCAATAATTTATAAAAATTCCATTCTTTGAGATGAGGCCAGTAGGGGGGATGGGAGTTAAGAGGAAGGCCAAAATTCTAAATATCTCCAATATTATACGTCGGATTGAAAAAAATATATATAAAATCAAACATATTGAAATACAATTTTCCAATACAAGTTTTTTTTTCTCTTTGTTGAATATTAACCGAGATATTTGACATTTTTTTAGTTTTCAGCTTTCAGTAAACCCGAGTCCTATTCATGTCATATGTTTCTGTTTTACGATCTGCCGCTTAATTGGAAGCATAAATATCAGAGATTGTTTTCATTGAATTTTAACTGCGTAAGGTACACGCAAAAACGTTGATTTTATCATTTAAGATATTACCCCCTTTCCTCAAAAATGTTTATTTGGCCTATACTATACTCTATATTTAACTGGTTTATTCATCACTGAACGCAATAGTAGTTAATGACAGAAATTGGACAAGGAATAGGGGGAAGGGGATTTAAAAGTTCATAATATCTCTGTAATTAAGAGTCTTGTGGAAAAAATATCGTGGAAAAGTAGATCTGTGATTTATCATACCAACGAGAGGGAGTTCTGCTTAGTTTACGCAGCCCTTGCGTGTCGGGCCTCCATTATAACGGTATTCATTCCCTTAATGATTCAAGATTGTTTCGTAAAATGGGTATGCGTTGAAGTAGATTATTCTGATTGATTGTGATATGGAGTGGATTTAAACTAGCAAATGCTGAGACCTATTTGAGTGATATTTTACGAAGTGTTCTAGAAAGGCGAACAGTTTATCCGTTCCAAAAACAATTAATTGCAATGCTTCAACTAATTAGTCAGGGACTAACATTAAGTTAGCGCATCGTTTTGCATTAACTAGAACAATACGTTTAGTAGGATGATTGTGGGATTTTGGAGTATTTGTAAAACTGCCTAATAATTCGCTTAATGGTTCAAGAAAAAATACTGTAATTTTTTTTTTCTGGAGAAAAGTCATGCTTTAGGGTAGATTAAGTGGGGAATTGAATGGACTTTGTTCCAATTCCACCCCACTAAACTAATTACTAAGTGTGTACTTCGTTGAGAGCAAACAAGGAGACAGCTTCTTTGCTCATGAATTATTGGAATATAGCTTACTTACTAATTAACTTTCATTTTGTTGATAAACAGCTCAATTGAAGCAAATTCTCTGTCATGTAATATCGTCAAGTATGGGCAATTTGAAACCCAAATTTCCGTGAGGGGATTCACTGATATGAATTTAATCGTTCTGGTATGAGAATTGTATACACGCTATGTCAGTATTGTTTCTTTCGCTATTTTTACTTATTAGTAAGTCCGCCACGCAGGGGCAGCGTAAACTAAGCAGATTTCTCTCTTGACGTTTAACAATATATAAATCTACATACTGGTTAACACAACACCACCGTGAATATCTAGCGAATAAATACAAGCGGTAATAATAAATCTTTAAGTCAATTTTAGCAGATTTCCCTTAAGGGAAATCAGCTATTAAGGTCGTACTCATGATGCGAGTTTCGAAAAATTTCTTCAAATGTCCGTCGATCCTACCCAGGAGATGACGAAAATGAGGTCCGTTCAAAATTATATATATATATATATATATATATATATATATATATATATATATATATATATATATATATATATATGTCTGTTAACGCTCTAGCGGTCGCAATTTTTGTTTGATCTTTACCAAACTCGGAATTTAATCGTTTTATGTAAAAAGGAAGATCAAGTTCGTTAATGGCTGAAATCGGACCAGTGGGAGGGGAGGTTTAGAGGGGGGATTTTTGAAAATTCAAAATATCTCCGTTATTATGCGTCGGATCGAAAAATTGTATAGAATAAATCTTATTGCAAATTAAATTTACTATAAATATTGTTCTATACATTTATTCTGTCTCTTCAATATTAACCGAGATATTTGCATTTGTATTCTGCGTGTGGTCACCAGTAGGCTATGTTCGGACTTTCCGCCGAGAGCTCTGGCGGGCGCTTCCTTAACTATTCATCCCTCGTGAATAGGTTTAGAGGTTAGGTTAACTGTTTTTTGGGGCTAGAAACTACTGGGTTATTACGCCCTAAATAATGATTTAGGTTTAGAGGTTTCATACTACTACAGTTGTTATTAGGCAGATTTCTCTATTGTAAAACTTCGCGTGGGAAATCTGCTTAGTTTACGCAGCCCCTGCATGACGGACTTTTAGTAACCTCTCACCGAAATGAAAAACAATTACTGAAATATATCAGAATATAATATATTAATTTTATTGAAAACTATGCACTATATCTAGTAGTCTCTTTTATAATGAACAGCAATATTTTTATCTCAATCAATCAAATTTTAGATTTCCAAGAAGTAAAGAAGCAGGGGGGGGTTCCCAGAACACATTTGCAAGTATCTCGTATACTAAAGGTCTCTTAAAAACAATATTTGGTATTTAAGATTCGAATAATGTGGTTTATTATGTAGTAGAGTATTGATTATGTATCATGAGTACGGAGGTTTGCTGAAGATTGAAAACTGAAAAATGCAAATATCTCGGTTTATATTCAAGATAAAGAATAAACGTATATAACAATATTTATAGTAAATTTAATTTGCAATAAGATTAGGGCTATACTATTTAAGTTTAATATAGTAACGGAGATATTTAGAATTTTCAAAATTCCTCTAAACCCCCCACCTTTCCCAAGTCAGATTTCAACCGTTAATGAACTTGATATTTAGTTTTGTATGAAACGCTTATATATCGAGTTTGGTAACGATTAAACAAGAATTGCAACCGCTAGAGCGGTATGAGACAAATATATAGATAGATACGTATATAAATAAATATATATATATATGTGTGTGTGTGTGTGTGTGTGTGTGTGTGTATGTATATATACACGCACAGTTTTGAATGGGCCTCATTTTCGACATCTGCTAGGTAGGATGGATGGACATTTGAAGAAAAATTTCGAAAACCGCGTCATGAGCTCGACCTCAATAGCTGATTTCCCTATATCGAAATTTGATAACATTTTTGCCCATTGGTAGAGTAATATTTACGTAATAGGTAATCAAACGGATTCACTGTTGGGAGTCGTGTAGCAACGTGTATTCATTGTTGTTCAATGAGGCGATTGTTTCCTAGGTTGCAATTGGCATGGATTAGCCCATAGAGAAGAGCGAGGCAGGGATGGGATTGGTTCCTTCAATTATATATTGAGCATGAAATACTCCATTCAGTTTTCACTGACAAAAGCTAGCATCTATTTGAACGAGATTTTACCACATACTTCCTTTGTTTAAATAGTTATTTATTATACAAGTGACGAAAGTAGATCATTTTACAACTCGAGTGAAACGTTTACCCACACGAGCGAAGCGTGTGTGGTAATTTCACGAGAGTTGTAAATTCTACTTTCGTCACGAGTGTAATATTAAATTTTTTCTGTAATCGTGTAATACATGATCAGATCTAACCAGAATATGAACAAAATTAGGATGTTGTGAAGATTATGGTATGTTGTTGGTAGGTTATAAGCATGGTTGTGAAAGGTTATAAGCATAGTTATAAAACAACTAGTGATGATTGTGAAGTAGTGCAGTTATAAACAAGTGCAGGTTATAAACAAGGAAGGTAATTATTATTATATTTAAATTTTAAAATATATTGATTATTTCCACCAATAATTCATTCACATTTTAATTTATTTTGTTAAAATAAATTCTTACAATGTTAAGAAAAATTTAAAAGCATTTAATTTCCAACTTCAAATTATTTTTTAATTTATACTTATTACTAATTAAGAAGGCAATTCACTTTCTTCACTTGTGAAGAAAGTGATTACTTTCTTCACTCTATTGCAAAATGTTTCACTTTCTTCACTCATTTCAGTTTAGTAATGTTACCATTATTCAACGATTACAGAAAAAAGAAATTAAACAACCGTCATGTATGACGGATGTTTTTATACACGAGATGAATACTGTAGTAAATGTTCAATTATTAAATAAAAATAATAAATATTTTCCTTAAATATCGGTCTAAAATAATTTGCGATTAGGTACATTGTCTCTATAAGGTGGGACAAGTTTCTCATCATTTATATACCTTGTCATCCTCTAATAAATATGCATGTCAACAAAAAAATGTATATTTTGACCTGTTTTTTTAACGTGTATTATATAAGTATACATGTAATTCAATAATTTGTAAAGGATTTAATTGACATAATATTAGGATTTAATTGACATAATATTAGAAAATTGTTTTCAGAAATAAAAAGAAACGGTACTTGTGTATTATACCCACCACATGCTAGTTACATTGTAGAGTGCGCAGCTGTTTTAGGCCTGAAGTACTACGATTGCTCGCCGGCAAAGGAGGTTATAATTAAGATCATCAAGCTTTAGAGAAATGATTATCTCTAAGGAATTAGGTGAATCTTACAAATGGAGAGTACTTCAATTAACTGTTCTTGGAACGGAAAAGCATTGGCTCTATTTTGTGAAATGAAATGTGTTTATTTCCATTAAATGTTGTCATAACATAATAGGATACGTCAAATAGTTTCTTTGGTACTTGTGTATTATACCCACCAGATGCTAGTTACATTGTAGAGTGCGCCGCTGTTTTACAGCCAGAAGTACTACGATTGCTCGCAGGCTAAGGAGGTTATCTTTTGGTTTTATTGCGTTTCCTGTTTATTGTGCGTTAGTGTTTCTTGTTTATTCGTTTAACCCTAGAATGGTAGTGAACGTAAAAATTACGTATGATCTGGTTTGAACTGTTATCAAAGGGCAGTTAACGACCCCATCACCCCCAGCCCTCAGCTATGAGCCCTCCAGATAGTTCGGCCTTCACCTCCACCAAGTGCAGCTAAGTGAACCTCATACAATACTATTTTTTGAAATAAAAACGACACGTAATATTTACGTATCAATACTATTTACCGCAACTTTTTGGCACGTAAAATTTACGTATCGCTACTAATAACCGGTTTTTATGCTATGACAGTTAATATTATTCTCAATTTATTTTCTTCCAATTTATTTTTATATTCTAATTTATTTTCTTTTAATGTTTTTAACTTTTATTTTTTAATATAAAAAAGACAAAGATGTATAGAGAGAATATAAATAATAATAATCTGTTTATAGTCTCTGAAAAATGGAGAAAAAATATTCAACGGACGAAGAAATGTGTTGAAAAAACTCTCCGATGGGTCAGATGGGGAAAATGACAATTATGAAATAGATGGATATTGATAATCCGATGATAATCCGGAGTATTCTCCAAGAGATGAAAGAGGTTGAGCCTTCGGAAATAATTGCAACACAGAGTGGGCTAGATAGCGTTGAGTGTGAGAACAGAAGAAATACAGAGGCAAAAAAACCTAAAACCTCTCAACCACACAATATTGACAGATCAGTCACAATAAATGTAGAAGGTAGGGTTGTGCTTGGTATGAATGGAGCACACAACCTCCGGAACGTGTTTCGAACCAAGCGCCTAAAAGGATTGCCGTGCACATTATTAGATATTAACGTAGATATAAGTTAAAGAAAAGTGTATCTTTTAATAAAATTAAAAAAAATAGTCCCAAACATTATCAAATTTTGAATAATTTCACCAATTACCAGTTGCACACGTAAAATTTACGTATCAATACCATTAAGCGGGAAATAATATCATTACCGATCTAGGGTTAAAAATGCTTATTTGGGATTTGCCAAAAAGTGAAGAAGAGGCAGTCAAATATAAGTCAAAATGTTTTATTGTTGAAAAGTGTGTTATATTTTATTTATCATTATAATTTTTATAATTATACTAGCTCAGATACCCGGCTTCGCCCGGGAATTGATTTGAGGCTGAATGGTGATGGTATTTTTTTGGCAAGGCTTTACTTTGCACAATATTTTGACATTTACCCGTCCCAGTGATTAGGGTTAATACCCGTTGTTGGCATTTGTTAATAATAAAATTAATTTTTTATGTAAGTCTTCACTGTCCTCCAAATTGTCATATTTCCCGTATCCTGTGCATTATGCACAGATTTCAGCTATTAAGGACAAAATATTAGAATTGATTTGAATTAATTTTTCCAACTGAGGTGCCTGATAGTTCAAATAGGAGTGAATTGTTGAGCATATCAATATTTCTACGCAAATTACTTACTTGCTCCACACATTGTTCTTGGAGAAATGTATAAAAAAAAAGAAAGTTAATCTAAATAACAAAGCAAACAACTTTTGTTATGTCAATGTTTGTCGAAAAACAAATAGACAATGAAATATCGCGAATTTTTATTTCAGGCCTCCCCTATAACCCCCACTCCCGTTCTAACCTAAACATTTTAATATAGCTTATAATCATGGAAGAATTAATGCTAATTGACATACCGAGTTTTGTTAAGTTCGGTTCAATCGTTAGCGCCCAATAAAATAGTTGACTCCCGCTTTAGTGTATAGTGTATATCTCGTTTATACATTGTTAAAAAACAAAAATGAATATCCCTAAAGTTACTCTAAATAACATAATAAACAACTTTTGTTATGTTAATATTTGTCGAAAAACGAAATACCACTATTTTAAATTCAGGCCTCCCTTACAACCCCCACTCCTGCCCGTCCCTAGAAATGTTGGTATGGCTTATTATAATGAAAGCGTTAGTGCTAATACACATACCGAGTTTTATTTATTTCGGTTGGGTCTTTTGTCCCAAATAAAATTGTTCACTTCCGCTATAGGTTTTAGCGTATATCTCGTTTATAATTCGGTATACGAAAAAAGTGTATATTAGCATAAGTTACTCTAAATAACAAAATAAACAACTTTTGTTATGTTCATATTTGCCGAAAAACCAATAGGAAACGAAATATCGCTATTTTTTATTTCAGGCTTCCCTTATAACCCCCACTCCTGTTCGTCTCAGAGGATATTAATATAGCCTAAAGTCGAAGTTGGGTTAGTAGTAATATACATACTAAGTTTCATAAAATTCGGTTCAGCCGTTTATGCGTGAAAAGGTAACAACCTAACAAACAAACAAACACACACGAAAGAAACAAAATGTAGTTATGGTGTCTATGACATGTGAAACGAAAAGTTATCGTGAAAATTCGCGAAAAAAATCAATGTACACACAGAGGTTACAATTTTATATATATATATATATATATATATAAAATTGTAACCTCTGTCTGTACATTGATTTTTTTCGCGAAATTTCACGATAACTTTTCGTTTCACATGTCATAGACACCATATCTGCATTTTGTTTCTTTCGTGTATGTTTGTTTGTTTGTTTGTTTGTTTGTTTGTTTGTTTGTTTGTTTGTTTGTTTGTTTGTTTGTTTGTTACCTTTTCACGCATAAACGGCTGAACCGAATTTTATGAAACTTGGTATGTATATTACTACTAACCTAACTTAGACTTTAGGCTATATTAATATTCTCTAAGACAAACAGGAGTGGGGGTTATAAGGGAGGCCTGAAATTAAAAATAGCGATATTTCGTTTCCTATTGCTTTTTCAGCAAATATTCTCATAACAAAAGTTGTTTATTTTGTAATTTAGAGTAACTTTTGTCATATGCACTTTTGCCGTTTACGGAAGTGTAAATGAGTTATACGCTAAAAACTATAGCGGGAGTCAACAATTTATTAGGCACAAAAGACTCAACCGAACTACACCAAACTCGGTATGTGAATTAGTTCTAACGCCTTCCTTATAATAAATCATACTAACATGTCTAGAGACGGGCAGGAGTGGGGGTTATAAGGGAGGCCTGAAATTAAAAATAGCGATATTTCGTTTCCTATTGATTTTTCAGCAAATATGCCCATAACAAAAGTTGTTTATTTTGTTATTTAGAGTAACTTTTGTCATATGCACTTTTGCCGTTTACGGAAGTGTAAATGAGTTATACGCTAAAAACTATAGCGGGAGTCAACAATTTATTAGGCACAAAAGACTCAACCGAACTACACCAAACTCGGTATGTGAATTAGTTCTAACGCCTTCCTTATAATAAATCATACTAACATGTCTAGAGACGGGCAGGAGTGGGGGTTATAAGGGAGGCCTGAAATTAAAAATAGCGATATTTCGTTTCCTATTGATTTTTCAGCAAATATGCCCATAACAAAAGTTGTTTATTTTGTTATTTATAGTAACTTTTGTTATATACACTTTTGCCGTATACGGAAGTATAAATGAGTTATACGCTAAAAACTATAGCGGGAGTCCACAATTTTATTTGGCACAAAAGACTCAACGGAACTAAACCAAACTCGGTATGTGAATTAGCACTAACGCTTTCATTATAACAAGCCATACCAACATTTCTAGGGACGGGCAGGAGTGGGGGTTGTAAGGGAGGCATGAATTTAAAAATAGTAGTATTTCGTTTTCTATTCGTTTTTCGACAAATATGAACATAACAAAAGTTGTTTATTTTGTTATTTAGAGTAACTTTTGTCATATTCATTTTTATCTTTTAACAAAGTGTAAACGAGATATACACTATAAACTAAAGCGGGAGTCAACTATTTCTTTGGGCGCTAACGATTAAACCGAACTAATAAAACTCGGTATGTCAATTAGCATTAATTCTTCCATGATTATAGGCTATATTAAAATTTTTGGGTTAGAACGGGAGTGGGGGTTATAAGGGAGGCCTGATATAAAAATAGCGATATTTCATTGTCTATATGTTTTTCGACAAACATGCACATAACAAAAGTTGTTTACGTTGTTATTTAGATTAACTTTTTTTTTCTTTTTTTTTATACATTTCTCCAGGAAAAATGTGTGGAACAAGTAATTTGCGTAGACATACTGATATGCTCAACAATTCATTCCAATTTGAACTATGAAGTACCTCACCTGGAAAAATTAACTCAAATCTTTCTTAATATTTTGTCCTTAATAACTGAAATCTATGCATAATGCACAGGAGACGGGAAATATGACAATTTGGAGGGCAGTGAAGACATACATAAAAAATTAATTTTATTATTAACGAATGCCAACAACGGGTATAACCCTAAACACTGGAACGGGTAAATGTCAAAATATTGTGCAAAGTAAAGCCTTGCCAAAAATATACCATCACCATTCAGCCTCAAATGAATTCCCGAGCGAAGCCGGGTATCTGAGCTAGTATATATATATATATATATATATATATATATATATATAGAGAGAGAGAGAGAGAGAGAGAGAGAGAGAGAGAGAGAGAGATAATAATGTGGTTAAGGTTTCAAGAAAATGTATTGCTATGCTTTTTGGAATAACATATCCTTAGGGTAGACTTTGTGCTTAGTCCACGTTTCCTAACTAGTTACTAAATGTGTTTCCGCTGAGGACGTATATATTAGGCAAGCAAAACATCGTTGAAACTACTCTATGAGCTAACAAAGATATTTGATTGTGACGCTACTACTGTTCTAGAAACAGGAACAACTTGTCCCGTACCGAGAACCGTTAATTGCTCTGCTCACCGTTCAGCACGGGATTTCCACATTTCACTAATTACTCAGAGATAAGCATTTCTCTGATGTTTGTCAATCTGAATGTGTTAACCCACATAATACAAAGAGAAGGATGATTTCTGGATTTGGGAGTAGTTTTATAATTGTATTATAACTCACCATTTCCGCCAATCATGATTTAATTAACTACCCTGGGATATAGTATTCTTTGAACTTCGCCGATCTGAGTCCGTTAAACTGTATAATACGTCCTGTTGTCTGTTTGACTGGATTTTAGTATATTGTTACGTTTTTATTACCAAAACCAGTAATAAACGTTGATAATGAGAGTTCGTTTGGATTGCAAAATTAAACACACACAAGTTTCACAGTTTATCACTGCACAATTTATTTCTACTACACAATACTCTTGATTATTACTACTCACAGTATTACACTGATAGTGTCACTGTTCTTCAGATTTCACAGTCCAATAATTCACTCACGGTCACTGAAATTCGCATAAAACGACGGCACTGCACTGTCCTTTACTTCGCGGCACTGCACTGTCTTACAGTCACGGCACAACACTTTACCGCATTGCACTAAGTCGCGCTGTAGCGCTGAACATCCCTCGAAGACCGTCGAGGGTCTGACTGAACTGAGGTACTGGCAGGGTCTCTTATAAATGCCTGTAGAAGGGACTAGCCAAGGAAAGGTCTAGACTACAAGTTCCAGGAAGATAATTAGATTCGCTCTTTCCACTAGTCTTTGTTCCTCCTTTCACGCGGCTCTCTCGTTGTGTATTCGCCCACTCATCCAATTCTCGCAACAATATTTTTATAATTTTGTTTTAACTCGCTTAATTACGATCCATTTCCGCCCATCCTGATTTAATTAATTGCCCTGGGATATAGTTTTCTCCTAATTTCGCCGATCTGAGTGCGTTAAACAGAATAATAGCTTCTGTTATTTGGTGAATTTTTATAATTGTATAATAACTCGATTAATGATTCAACATTTCCACCTGTCCTGATTTAATTAACAACCAAGTGACAGTTTTCATTGAAGTTTATCGAGCAGAGTTCGTTAACCAGTATAATACGTTCAGTTGGTGATGGGATTTTGGTGTATTTTTATAATTGTTTACTCAATTAATAACTCAACATTTCCACCTGTCCTGATTTAATTAACAACCAAGTGACAGTTTTCAGTGAAGTTTGCCGATCTGAGTGCGTTAACCAGTATAATATGATTAGTTGGCTGGCCATGGGATTTATTCCCTTAATGATTCAAGAAAAGGGACTGTTTGTTTTGTAAATAGGCACGCTTTGAGGTAGATTATTCTGATTAAGTGGGATACGGAATGGACTTTGAGCCTATTCCACTTAATGAACTAATTACTAAGTGTGTCCCTCGTTGAGGACAAAAAGGGATGAAGCAGCTCTTCTTTGCTCATGAATTATTAGAACTCACCTTACATACTAATTAACTCTCATTTCGTAGCTAAACCGCAGACTTTAAGCAAATTATCTGGCAAGTAATGTCTTCTAGTTTGCGACTTTTGAGACGCATCTAATCCTGAGAGCAATCTATATTTCACTGAATTAAATGAGTTACTCATTTGGCTCATGTTCAACGAATTTAGAAAAATTGTTTGAATTGTTTATAGAGTTTCCTTAATAGAAGGCGGAGA
This sequence comes from Riptortus pedestris, assembly GCA_019009955.1. NCBI lineage: Eukaryota > Metazoa > Arthropoda > Insecta > Hemiptera > Alydidae > Riptortus > Riptortus pedestris. The sequence goes on from CM032233.1 coordinate 128,017,069, forward strand.
AAGTAATACCGCTCAAATGTTTATATACTCAGTGAAACAGAAAAGACAACCAAAAGCCGTATTCCTGGAGAATGTTGAAAATATCATTCATGTTTCCATTATCCCTAGAACCTAGCAGATATCATTTTTTCTAGAACTCGTCTTACATACTAATTAACTTCCATTTGGCAGCTAAGTGTCACAAGTTAAAAAAATTCGCAAGTAATTTTTTCTAAGATGAGCAGTTTTTAATTCCATTGATCTTAGGAAAATCTTATTTTACCAAATTCTCTGGAATCACCTACCATTGAACTTGTTCAATTTAGACGAATTTTCTATTGATTTGTTCATCAATTTTCCTAAGCACATGACCAAAATTTGAATGAACAATGAGATGAAACGTATAATTCAACAACATTCACGTTAGAGTTTCTAATAAATTAAAATATTTATAATTCAAATGTTTAATCTCTGCTCTCCTATTGATCACCATTTTTTAATTTTTAAATTGTGCACCTTTTCGATCTCTCACTCTATATATATCATCCTGACATGAAATCAACGCCTAGTTGTTGTAACCATTGTGTTATTTCAGAAGCTGCTCATTTCATATTACTAACCTAAATTTACTACAACTCACCCAAAACCTCAATTTCATGTCATCAAAGCCGGATTTTCTAGGCCTCCCTCTTTCTCTGTGTGAAAGACTTCATACCTTCAAATATATTTGTGATGAAGTCTTTGTGCCTTATGATACGCCCATGAAATTCCACTCTCCTTATTTCGATGGCCTTGGTATGAATTTTCACTTTCGTCATTTAAAATTTCGGCGTTGGATTTTTTTTTAGTCCTACTTAACCTAGTGAATCTACACGTGATCCACATTTTCCTTGCTTCCAATCTATTATATTTCCTTTTGTGAAGAGTTCGATATATATATATATATATATATATATATATATATATATATATGTTTGTGTGTGTACGTTTAACGCTGCAAATTTTCGGTATAACTTAGGCCACCTTCCTCAAGCTACTCATCGCCGCCACTGAAATTGCGGTTTGCGGACTATATGCCGGCATATCGTCATAACCAGCCCAGCGAGGTAGTCGCTTGTGTTTATGTATATATATATATATATATATATATATATATATATATATGCGTATGTGTGTGTGTGTGTGTGTAAACCTGATTTTGGCGGGACTGGACAAGGGAAAAAGAGGGTCAGAAGGACATGCAGTGGTTTCCCACTGTCTTCTGCATCATACCTCCAGCAGTAAAGGCATCATGAGGAGAATTCCAACACCAGTAAAGGAGAAAAGAAGAGTAGAGAAAATAGTTTAGTCATGCCTCGGATATATATATAATATTTTGAACAGATCTAATTTTCGCCTAGTTAGGATCGCTGCGTCTGCACAACTGTGTTCCGCAAATACGTGGCTTCAGGACAAATGCTCAAATCCAACTGGGAAGAGAAAGCAAAGGCAATGGCTAGCACGATCAGTTGTGATCAAGAAGGCACACTGACTAACTACGCCCGTCTAAGCATATTGGCCTGCTCACGTTCCATTGGAAATGCGGTAGTGAGCGGCCGCTTTGGGGTCAAGTGGCAAATGGAACGGGACCAATTCCAATTTACTCCACTAATTCCTAATTGCACACTTCGTCGATAACCAAGGCCAGGGATGCAGAGGCAGCGTATTCCAAGTGACTTTCCCTCGAATCCGATGAGTTGATGTGGGGGTATACCGAAAGCTGAAAATCAGAAAGAATGAATAACTAACACAATAGCAACATCAATAGTTTAACAAAATTGGTTCATTAACGTTTTTTTCGATCCGACTTATAATACGGGAGATATTTTGAATTCTTCGATCCAACGTATAATATTTTGAATTTTTACTACCTCCTATACCCCCACCCCTCAAACATGGCCGATTTCACCCATTAACTTAATTGATCTTGATGAATTCTTGATCAACCCCTTTCCACTGTTCACATATACATACATATAAATATAAGTTTAAAAGAAAAGTAAAAAAAAAAGTGCACCAAAGCCACAAATTGCAATTATCATGTAAACAGCCTGTGAAACAAAAACCTATTGTGAAATATCGATAAAAAAAAATCAATCTACAGACAGACGTTACAATTTTATATATTATATATTTATTTATTTTTGAATGGACCTCATTTTCGTGTAGGACCTTATCTCCTGAGTAGGATTGATTGATATTTGAAGAAAGTGTTCTATAATCACGTCATGAGTACAACCTCAATAACTGATTTCCTAATTCGAAATCTGCTATTAAAGAAAAAACAAGTCACTTACTGTTCATTCTTTGAGTGCTATTCCAATTAGTCTGAAGAGAATTTAACATTATATATTTGACCCCATCTGAATTATTCCCAGAAATATGATTGGCTGTAATTGCCTAAGTGATTCCTAGAGGTAAATATGAAGGGATTATCCTACAAGGCTAGAGATTGGATTGGTTCCTGCAACTAGCTAGGTATTAGCCTTTGAATACTCCATTCAGCTTCCATACCATCTAATTGTGTGAGATTCCACCAATGTTCTGGGAAGGGAACCAAAATCCCCCCTCAAGAACGGCTAATTGCAATGACCACATATCCGCTTAACCTAATTTAATTTGCTACATAGAGATACATTTTAGCAGATGTCCCTTAAGGGAAATCAGCTATTGAGGTCGTACTCAGGATGCGATTTTCGAAAAATTTCCTCAAAAATCGATCCTACCTAGTAGATAACGAAAATGAACACAGTCCAAAATTATATTTATACTACATAAGGTACTCGGCAATCATTTGAGGCTGAATGGTGATTGTATTTTTTTTTTTGGCAAAGCTTCAATGTTTACAACTACACATCCTGTCTTCCCATGACTACGTAACGTGACTACGTACTGTTTTCCCATGAGGGACAGGCATGGGACTTATAGAATAGAAATTTTAGTTTTGAAGAATAAATGAAAATAAGTCCCTCTACACTGTTTGAAACACCGTGAATAATTTACATCATAATCCTGGATAGCATTTATTTTAGTTAAATATGATCTATAATGTACGTATTTCCTGTCAGCAACCAATCCTAGCTTACTTATATGCATAATAGTAAATGTGAGTAGAAAGCAAAATACAACATTTCATAGGAAATAACACGCCTACTGTATTGGCTTCCTGACAACTTCCTCTCCTGCTTGAGTGTTATCAACATTACTTTAATAAAATTACTTCTTCAAAACATAATAAATTTCGAATTTTTTAGTATTTTATATTTCTATATAGTAATTTACATTTATATTTTATCCAGGTGTAAATACATAACAGTGATACCCTAAAAATAATTTAATTTATATTCTAAAAGCCAGGTGAGGGAAAAAGATTGTAGTCCCCCCTAAAATCATATTGAGTTCAAACGAATTTTGTCTTTTGTTATTATGACATTACTAAGTAACGTTCAATATTTATAGACAGTACATAGTCGTTTCAATAACATCAAAATACCAAATGAAATAAGATGATATATTTCGGAATTAAAGAGTTTGATTCCGCACAACTTCCGTGATCACACTAAAAGTTACTCAAAATAAAAGAATATACACCTATTGTTATATACATGTTTGCTGAAAACCCTATAGAAAGCATATCACATTTGTTTCATTTCAGGCTTTCCATATAACCCCCCCCTCCTGTTCAGTCCTAAAAATATTAATATAGCTTATAATCAAAGAGGCATTAATACTAACCCTCATACGGAGTTTCATTTCGTTAGGTTTTGTCTCATATGTTCTATAAATTGTTCACGCATGCTAGAGTTTTGAGTGCATATCTTGTTTATACTTCGTTATACGACAAAAGTGTATTTATTACAAGTTACTCTAAATAACAAAATAAACAACTTTTGTTATGTACATATCTGCCACAAATCCAATAGGAAACGAAAAAGCGTTATTTTTAATTTCAGGCCTCCCCTAAAAACCCCACTCCTGCTCGCCCCTAGAAATGTTGGTACAGCTAATTATCATGTAGGAGATACTGCTAATTCACATACCGAGTTTTGTTTAACTCGGTTGAGTCTTTTGTGTCCAATAAAATTGTTGGCTCCCGCTATAGTTTTTAGTGTATAACTCATTTATACTTATGTATACGACAAAAGTGTACATAACAAAAGTTACTCTAAATAACACACTTAACAACTTTTGTTATGTGCATATTTACCGAAAAATCAATGCGAAAAGAAATATCGCTATTTTTAATTTCAGGCCTCCCTTATAACCCCCACTTCTGCCCGTCCCTAGAAATGATGATACAGCTTATTATCATGGAGGCGTTATTACTACCCATCCCAGTTTGATCCTAAAAATATCAATATTGCTTATAATCTTTGAAGAATTAATGCTAATTTACATACCGAGTTTTGTTAAATTCGGTTCAACGGTTAGTGCCCAATAAAATAGATAACCCCCACTCTTGTTCGTACGTAGAAATTTTAATGTAACTTATAATCAGGGAGGTCTTAATACTTCATGACATACGGAGTTTCGTTGAGTTCGGATCAGTCTTTTATGCGTTTCATAAATGATGACTCCCGCTTTAGTTGCTTTAGTGTACATCTCCTTTAAACTTTGTTATACGACTAAAGTGTATATAACAAACTTTACTCTAAATAACACAATAAACAACTATTGTTATGTGCAGATTTGCTAAAAACCCCATGGGAAACGAAATATCGCTATTTTTAATGCCAGGCCTCCCATATAACCCCCAATTTGTTCGTCACAGAGAACATTAGTATAGCCTATAATCCAAGTTTGGATAGCAGTAATATACATACCAAGTTTCATAAAATTCGGATAAGCAGTTTAGATGTGAAAAGGTAACAAACAAACATGCACCAACGAAACAAATTGCAGATATCGTGTCTATAGCACGTAAAATGAAAAAGTATCGTGACATTTCGGGGGAAAAAATCAATGAATAGACAAAGGTTACAATTGTGTGTTTGTGTATATATATATATATATATATATATATATATATATATATATAATGTGTACGTCTGGCTGTAAATTGAAACTTTACAAAAAACTGAGACGGGGAAATGTAAAAATATTCACCATAGTAAAGCCCTGCTAACGGAAATGAAATCACCTAAGCCGGGAATCATGGCTAGCGTATGTGTGTGTATATATACTAGCTATAAATATATATTTCTTTAAATATGTACAATTGATTGTTAGAACAAGGGGGATTTTTTTCAAAATCATACCATGATATGTCTTTCCCTCGAATTGACGAATTTCCCTTATAGAAATCTGCTAGACAAGACTGTTATATTTGCCGACCAATGAGAAATTAGCAAGGATTATTCTAAAGAGAAACAGAGCAACAGAATTGGACTCCATGGTCAACTAATTGCTAAGTGTGCCCAAGGTCTAGTGCAAAAAGTGACGAAGTTGTTCTTCTTTGCACATTGAATTATTAGAACTCGGCTTAGATATTAATTGGTTTACATTTCCCCGCTAGACAGCAAAATATATCGGAATACAATTTGATTCAGCACGGGAAGTTTGAAACGCATTGAAAGTGAGAGCAACCTGTTTGTGGCGAAATTGGTCACTGGAAGTCGGAAGTCACAATTCATATATTGTTTATCGTTTTACTTCCTGGAAATATATCAAGTAAAATTTTTTATTTATTTAAAAGTATGAGCTAAGATATTGACGAATAGATGTTTTCAAAACAAAGCAAACCTTTTCAGTTAGTGGCAGTAAAGTACATAAAAAGACCTTCACACAAGGGCTGCCTAAAGAAAGCAGATGTCCCACGTGCTGGTATAACAGACCGCTCATCTCATCAATAATTAAACATTTTTCTCATAGTAAGAAACCTTTTAAAAAATTGGAATGTACACAGTTATTATAGCAAAAATCATATTATAAGAGTGGGTCTACGAAAATATAAAAGTCCGTCACGCAGGGGCTCCGTAATCTAAGCAGATTTCATGAAGTTTAACAACAGATGAATCTACATACTTGGTAACACAACACCACCATGAATATTAAGTGAAATACAAACGATAAAACCTCCCGACTGGAAGCATCCGAAATGTAAACAAACAGTTCTCTCAACTTTTCACCGGAATGTTCGAAATTCCTCCCTCCCATCACTCCTTCCCCACCACCGTTAACGAACTTGACATTCCTTTTTACATACAACGATTAAGTACATATCGAGTTTGGAATCGATCAAACATAAATTGTAACCGCTAGAGCGTTAAAAGACATATATATATATATATATATATATATATATATATATATATATATATATATATATATATATATATATATCTATATATATATATATAAAATTGTAACCTCTGTCTGTACATTGATTTTTTTCGCGAAATTTCACGATAACTTTTCGTTTCACATGTCATAGACACCATATCTGCATTTTGTTTCTTTCGTGTATGTTTGTTTGTTTGTTTGTTACCTTTTCACGCATAAACGGCTGAACCGAATTTTATGAAACTTGGTATGTATATTACTACTAACCCAACTTAGACTTTAGGCTATATTAATTTTCTCTGAGACGAACAGGAGTGGGGGTTATAAGGGAAGCCTGAAATTAAAAATAGCGATATTTCGTTTTCTATTGGGTTTTCGGCAAATATGCACATAACAAAAGTTGTTTATTTTGTTATTTAGAGTAACTTTTGTTATATACACTTTTGTCGTATACCGAAGTTTAAATGCGTTATACGCTAAAAATTATAGCGGGAGTCAACAATATTATTTGCCAAAAAAGACTCAACCGAACTAAATAAAACTCGGTATGTGTATTAGCAGTGAGGCCTTCATTATAATAAGCCATACCAACATTTCTATGGATGGGCAGGAGTGGGGGTTATAAGGGAAGCCTGAAATTAAAAATAGCGATATTTCGTTTCCTATTGGTTTTTCCGCAAATATAAACATAACAAAAGTTGTTTATTTTGTTATTTGGAGTAACTTTTGTTATATACACTTTTGTCGTATACCTAAGTATAAATGAGTTATACGTTAAAACTTTAGCGGGAGCCAACAATTTTATTGGGCACTAACGGCTGAACCGAACTTAACAAAACTCGGTATGTCAATTAGCATTAATTCTTCCATGATTATAAGTTATATTAAAATTTTTAGGTTCGAACGGGAGGGGGGTTATAAGGGAGGCCTGAAATAAAAATTCACCATATTTACATGTATAAGAGACGGGAAATATAAAAATATCGAAGACAGTGAAGCCTTATCGAACAAATAATTCTATTATTAGCAAATCCACGGCAACGACGGGTATCAATCCTAAACACTGGGACGGGTAAATGTCAAAATATTGTGCAATGTAAAGCCTGCTAAAAAATACCATCACCATTCAGCCTCAAATGAATTCCCGGGCGAAGCCGGGTATCTGAGCTAGTATATATATATATATATATATATATATATATATATATATATATATATATATATATATATATATATAACTTTGAATGGTCCATCCCCTGGATAGGATCGATGGACATTTGAAGAAATATTTGGATTTTCGTTGTTTTGAGCGTTCAGTAAACCCCCTCATCTACTCATGTCATTTTGACTTTGAGCAGAATCATGAACCACCTTATTCTAAGCTTGAATAACCAAATTTTTGTTTTTAAGAGACCTTTGTTATGCGAGATACATGCAGATTCACCATTAATTATGATTTCGGACATCATTTTCTTCATATCCTTCCCGGTAGGATCGATGGACGTGAAGGGAAATATACCTAAATGAGGCATCGCTCGGTAGATACTGGGTTTTATTGGCGATGGTTGGCGTATAATAGGCTCCAATTGCCTCCTGATGTACGGTAGGTGGTACATACACAGGACTCTGCTCACAGGCCACTTCACCTCGAACAAAGCTAATTAGAAGCATACAAACCACCCTCCAGTCACTTACCATCAACATCCCTCACCACCCCTACTAGTACTAGTCATACACCATCACCCCTATCCACCCAATTAAACTATTGCTTGGGTAATATTAATTAAATATACTTACGTAAATATATATATATATATATATATATATATATATATATATTATTATATATAAAATTGTAACCTCTGTCTGTACATTGATTTTTTTGGCGAAATTTCACGATAACTTTTCGTTTCACATGTCATAGACACCATATCTGCATTTTGCTTCTTTCGTGTATGCTTGTATGTTTGTTTGTTTGTTTGTTACCTTTTCACGCATAAACGGCTAAACCGAATTTTATGAAACTTGGTATGTATATTACTACTAGCCCAACTTAGACTTTAGGCTATATTATTATTCTCTAAAACAAACAAGAGTTGGGGTTATAAGGGAGGCCTGAAATTTAAAATAGCGATATTTCGTTTCCTATTGCTTTTTCAGCAAATATGCACATAACAAAAGTTGTTTATTTTGTAATTTAGAGTAACTTTTTGCGTTATATATCACTTTCGGCCGTAAATCAGAAGCATAAATGAGTTATCCGCTAAAAATTATAGCGGGAGTCAACAATTTTATCTGTCACAACACACTCAACCGTAACTAAGTAAAACTCGGTATATCTAATAGCACTGACGCATTTCTGTCATTCTATAACAAGCCAAACCTAACATTCCCTAGGGACTGGGCATGACATGGGGGTTATAAGGGAAGCCAGAATTTAAAAATACGGATATTTCGTTTCACTATTGGGTTTTTTTTCGGTAAACTATGAACATACCAAAAGTTTGATTACTTTGTTATTTAGAGTAACATTTGTTATATACACTTTTTTCGTATACTGAATAATAAACGATATATACGCCTTAAATCTGATAGCTGAACGTGAACAATTTTATTTGGGACAATAGACTCAACTGAAAATAACCGAAACTAAATAAAACTCCGGTATGTTGTATTAGCACTAACTCTTTCATTATAACAAACCATATCAACATTTCTAGGCACGGGCAGGAGTGGGGGTTATAAGGGAATCGCCTGAAATTAATAATAGCGTAATTTCGTTTCCTATTGGTTTTCTCGGCTATTATGAACAGTGAACGATAAACACGAACATGTTCAATTGTATGAAGCATACATTTAACAACAAGTAGCTGTTTCATGAGGAGGCATAGTATACTTACTTCTCACCCCACCCCTTCCTCTGTGCTTTCACTGGAACATTAATTAATCGAAATGTATTAATTTCATCCTTTAATGTGTTTAAAATATCAATTAATTCACTAAAAAACGAAAATAATTTAAACATACATAATAAGAATTGAAAATAGAATCTGAATATAAGGTAATGTTAGCGGATTGGAGAGTTAGCCGGTAGTCATGTTCAGTTTGGTAACCTGGAGCGTCAGGGACGGGTGGGTAGACCTTCCTGTAATCTAGAACCTTTTAATCACTCCCTCTTTCCATCCTCAGTCTGTTTGTACACACTTCTTTCGTATACCGTATTATAAACGATATATACGGCACAAAACCGAAAGCGGAAGTGAACAATTTTATTTGGGACAAATAGACCCACCCGAAATAAATAAGAGACTCTGTATGTGTTATTAGCACTAACTCTTATCCTTAGTAATAAGCCATACTAACATTTCTAGGGACGGGCAGGAGTTGGGGTTATAAGGGAGGCCTGAAATTAATAATGGTGATATTTCGTTTCACCACAATATTTTGTGCTTAATAACTGAGATCTATGCATAATGCACAGGAAACGGGAAATATGACAATATGCAGGACAGTGAAGACTTACATAAAAAATTAATTTTATTATTAACAAATGCCAACAACGGGTGTTAATCCTAAATAGTGGGTCGGGTAAAGGTGAAAATATTGTGCAAACTAAAGCCTTGCCAAAAAATACCATCACCATTCAGCCTCAAATGAATTCCCGAGCGAAGCCGGGTATCTGAGCTAGTATACATATATATATATATATATATATATATATATATATATATATATATATATATATATATATATATAAAATTGTAACCTCTGTCTGTACATTGATTTTTTTCGCGAAATTTCACGATAACTTTTCGTTTCACATGTCATAGACACCATATCTGCATTTTGTTTCTTTCGTGTATGGTTGTTTGTTTGTTTGTTTGTTTGTTACCTTTTCACGCATAAACGGCTGAACCGAATTTTATGAAACTTGGTATGTATATTACTACTAACCCAACTTAGACTTTAGGCTATATTAATATCCTCTGAGACGAACAGGAGTGGGGGTTATAAGGGAGGCCTGAAATTAAAAATAGCGATATTTCGTTTTCTATTGGTTTTTCGGCAAATATTAACATAACAACAGTTGTTTATTTTGTTATTTAGAGTAACTTTTGTTATATACACTTTTGTCGTATACCTAAGTATAAATGAGTTATACGTTAAAACTTTAGCGGGCACTAACGGCTGAACCGAACTTAACAAAACTCGGTATGTCAATTAGCATTAATTCTTCCATGATTAAAAGTTATGTTAAAATTTTTAGATTCGAACGGGAGGGGGGTTAAAAGGGAGACCTGAAATAAAAATTCACCATATTTACATGTATAAGAGACGGGAAATATAAAAATATCGAAGACTGTGAAGCCTTATCGAACAAATAATTCTATTATTAGCAAATCCACGGCAAATATGGGTATCAATCCTAAACACTGGGACGGGTAAATGTCAAAATATTGTGCAATGTAAAGCCTGCTAAAAAATACCATCACCATTCAGCCTCAAATGAATTCCCGGGCGAAGCCGGGTATCTGAGCTAGTATATATATATAGTTGAACTGCCATTTACATATTTGGCTTAAAATAGGTTTAAGCTTATTCCTTTGTAATTGTCCTATGTTGTAACCTTTAGTTTTAAGTGTATATATGAAACAACTACGAAAAGTCCGTCACGCAGGAGCTAAGAAGATTTCCCGTGTGCGCCACTTATTTGCATCTATCAAGTGCTTCATATAAAGTGCTTCAATATATAAAAGCTCATTGTTAATATGATATGATTAGGAGTGGAGGTTTACTGAAAGCCGAAAACTAAAAAAATGCAAGTAATTAGGTAAATAATAGATATAGTGAAAAAATGTTCAGAATAACATTTATGGAACATTACATTTTCAATATGATTGGTTCTATACAATTTTTCGATCCGATGCATAATAACGGAGATATTAAGAATTTTCGAAACTCCCCCCTCTATACCCCACCCCACTGGTAGTATTTCAGCCATTAACGAATTTGATCTTTGGTTTTACATAAAACTTTGAAATCGAGTTTGGTAACGATCAAATAAAAATTGCGACCACTATATTGTAAACAGACAAATACACACACACACACACACACACACACACACACATATATATATATATATACACCTATTGAGGATGTTACGCGATTTTCGAAAAAGTTCCTCAAATGTAGCTTCAGACTATCGTCCCGGTCGGCTGATAGTAAAACTTCCTTCCTCTGCCTAGTCAGTCTGCCTTCGAGCGTTGGGCTCACCTGCTGAATGTATGACAGAGCGCACATATTTTCTCTCGCCAGCTTTGAGTGCTGGGACCTCTAGTTTGAGTGGCCACAGGAATCACACAGACACACACTTCCTTCTTCTTCACCAAGATTACAATCATTCTCTCACACTGTCACTACAAGAAAAAAAGACCGTCAAGGGGCTTCGTAAACTAAGAAGATTTCCCTCATGAAGATTAATAATAGATAAACCTACATACTGGCAACACAACACCATCGTGAATATTAAATGAATAAATACAAACGGCAATAAGAAATCTTTCCCCTGCCAGCGGGAAGCGTTTCAAATATAAAAAAACTGGTCTGCCAACGGCTCAGCGAAAAGAAAAAGTCCGTCTCGCAGCGTCTGCGTAAACTAAGCAGATTTCCCAAGTGAAGTTTTACACTAGAGAAATCTGCCTACAAATAACAGTAGTAGTAACGAGTCTCAAACCAATTTCCACGAGAGCCGAACAGTTAAGGAAACGGCCGAACTAGCTTTCGGCGAAAAATCCCGAATAGAACCGACTTCGCAACTAATATTGGTGGTTATCAGGCACACCACATAATATAAATACAAATATCTTGGTTAATATTCAAGATAGAGAATAAATGTATATAACATTATTTATAGTAAATTTAATTTGCAATAAGATTGATTCTATACAATTATTCGATCCGATGCATAACAACAGACATATTTTGAATTTTCTAAAATCCCCTCCTTTAAGCCCCCCCCCTTCCACAGCTCCGATTTCAGCCACTAACGAAGTTGATTTTTTTTTTTATATGAAAAGACTAAATATCGAGTTTGGTAATGATCAAACAAAAATTCCGACAGCTAGAGCGTTAACAGACATATATGTATTTATATATATAATTTTGAACGGTCCTCATTTTCGTCATCTCCTGGGTAGGATCGATGGACATTTGAAGAAATTTTTAGAAAAAAATGCGCACGACCTCAATAGCTGATTTCCCTTAAGGGAAATCTACTAAAAACAAAACTTTTTCTATTTACGTATTCAGTTAACACTATAGATCATAATTGTAATATATGGAAATTGGACATAAAATAGTGGAGGTTTAGAGGGGGGGGGTGAAAATTATAGATTTATAGATCCAATCATCATAAATTATTCATATTCTAGAATTGTTGATCTATGAATGTATCTTGTATCTCAAATATAATGCAAGTTATTCGTATTTTCTCGTATTCTGCCTTTATTAACCCTCTCCCCAACTACCCCTTCCTTCTAATCATCGGTTATTTACATATAAATAGAGAATTTGTCTTCTGATGAGATCAGAAACGTGTTATACAAGTATATGAAAAAAATCTGATAAGTTTATGCAACCCCTGCTTGACGAACTTTATATTTAAATGATGTCTCATCAAATATTTTGTTTATTTACTTTAATAGTATTGGATGGAAGTCTTCTGGGGATTTATAACATTAGGTTTTGTGATTTCATATCATAGGGTGTAGGGGTGTTCTTTTATGTTTGTTTTTTCCCCAGTTCATATCCCTGATATGTGGGATTGAGTATATGTATATCTCTCTCCACTTGTAGGTCCCATCTTACGATACTACCTTGCAGTGAAGTAGGCCATTTGCAATAATTGCATTTATAAAATACAAATTAGATGATCTATATACAATTGTCATTTAAATATAAAAAAAGTCCGTCACGCAGGGGCTGATTAAACTAAGCTCCCTCGTGAAGTTTAATAATAGATAGATCTACATACAGGTAACACGTAACGCCACCGCGAATATTAAGTGAATAAATACAAAGGATAATAAGAAATCACCCCCCCTCCCCCGCCCGGCGGGAAGAGTCTCAAATGTAAACAAACAAATCTGCCAATGGCTTACCGGAAAGAAAAACAATAACTGGAACATATCAGAATATAACATAGTTATTTTATTGAAAACTATGTACTATACCAAGTTCTGTAATTTATAATAAATCAGAATAATTTTTATCTCAATGAATAAAATTTTAGTAGTCCAAGGATTTAAGACGTGGGGGGGGGGTCACAAGAACATATTAGCATCATTCATGCCTCCTCTGTGAGGACAGTCGCAACATAATGTAAAAGGTAAACGAGCACTTCAGAAATGTAAGTAGCAATTTATAATTAGATTTAATAAATACATTATAGATGTAGGCACCTACTAATATATAGCAAATGAATTATTAAGGGATGTGTTCAACTGAGGTTATTAGTCATTTTTTATATTTTTTTTAAAAGGGATAGCCAATGAAGAATATATATATATATATATATATATATATATATATGTACACACACACACACACACACACACACACAATATTTGAAGACATTTTTTGAAAATCAGTATTTGAATATTATTCATTAGCTTCCTTAAATCTGCTAAAACGTTATTATAGATTGGTACACAGAAACCGATTTATTCACTACTACTTCTAGTCTGCTCACACACACCACATATAACTTAACAGGGTCGGCGATCTCATTCCCCGATCTCCATTTGTTTCGGAGGCCACCCTTTGTCATAAAAATATTGATGGCGTTTCCAAAATCCTGTCACGGAACCCATTTCCACTCAGGCTTGTATCGAATCTTGTCCAAAATGAAAAACCCTAAATGAGCAATCAGCCTTTCCAATCACACCCCCCTTTCTTAGCGCCGCCCCTTCAACCGCCCCCGTCTAAATATTCCATTCAACCACATTTCATTGGCCACTCACCAAACAGCCCACTGAACCATTCCGTAAAGTTCGTCACACAGCGGCCAGGGAAGGTAAGCAGACTTTCCAAGTGCCTGGCATGACATACTACTGATCTCATCACACCATATGTTCCAATTCGAAATTCGATGGGTTTACTGAAGGTCAAAAAAAGTCCGTCGCGCAGGGGCTGCGTAAACTAAGCAGATTTCCTTCGTTAGGTTTGATAATAGATAAATCTACATACTGGTAATACAACACCACCGAGAATATTAAGTGAATAAATACAAACGGAAATAAGAAATGTTTCAGTCAATTTCAATAAGCTGCCGACAGGAAGCGTATGAAATGTAAACAAAAAATCTGCCGGCCTCACACCGGAAAGAAAAACAATTACTGAAATATATCAGAATTAAATAAGGCCTGAAATTAAAAATAGCGATATTTCGTTTCCTAATGGTTTCTTGGCAAATATGCACATAAAAGAAGTTGTTTATTTTGCTATTCAGAGTAACTTTTGTTATATACACTTTCGTCGTATACCAAAGTGTAAATGCCTTATACGCTAAAATCTCTAGCGGGCATCAACAATTTCATTTTTACAAAAGACTCAGCCGAACTAAACAAAACTCGGTATGTGTATTAGAAATAACGCCTCCATGATAATAAGCTGTGTCAACATTTCTAGGGACGAGCAGGAGTGGTGGTTATAAGGGAGGACTGAAATTAAAAATAGCGATATTACGTTTCCTATTAGTTTTTGGCAAATATGCACACGACAAAAGTTGTTTATTCTGCTATTTAGAGAAACTTTTGTCATTTTAACTTTTGTTTTATAACAAAGTATAAACGAGGTATACATTAAAATCTAATGTGGGAACCAACTATTTCATTCGGCACTAACGGTTGAACCGAACATAACAAAACTTGGTATGTGAATTAGCATTAATTCTTCCAAGTGGATAAGCTATATTAACATTTTCGGTTCAAAAGGGAGTAGGTTTTAAGGGAGGCCTGAAATAAATTTCGCGATATTTCATTTTCTATTTGCTTTTCGGCAATCGTGGACACCACAAAAGTTGTTTACTTTTTTATTTAGTCCAACATTTGTTGCTTTCACTTTTGTCGTAATATGAAGTAAACACGGTATATAAGCTAAAACTGTAGCGGGTGTCATTATTTTATTAGTACTTATTTAAGTGTTTTCAATAAATGCGTATTATGACAAAAGATGTTATGTTTTAGTCTTGTGATAGTTCTAAGCATGATTCGGATTTATGAGAATAAATCTCCGTCGCCTCCTCCTCATTTATTTATTTTCCATATGAAATAACTTTGTTATTTATTTCCAATATAAATGTATACTATAAGAGCATTTCCGGTATTTAATAAATACTCGATATATATTTATATATATATATATATATATATATATAGATTGTACCCTCTGTCTGTACATTGATTTTTTTCGCAAAACTTCACGATAACTTTTCGTTTCACATGTCATAGACACCATAACTGCATTTTGTTTCTTTCGTGTCTGTTTGTTTGTTTGTTTGTTTATTTGTTTGTTTGTTACCTTTTCACGCATAAACGGCTGAACCGAATTTTATGAAACTTGGTATGTATATTACTACTAGCCCAACTTAGACTTTAGGCTATATTAATATTCTCTAAGACGAACAGGAGTGGGGGTTATAAGGGAGGCCAGAAATTAAAAATAGCGATATTTCGTTTCCTATTGGTTTTTCGTCAAATGTAAACATAACAAAAGTTGTTTATTTTGTTATTTAGAGTAACTTTTGTTATATACACTTTTTTCGTATACCGAATTTTAAACGAGATATACGCTAAAACCTATAGCGGAAGTGAACAATTATATTTGGGACAAAAGACCAACCGAAATAAATAAAACTCGGTCTGTGTATTAGCACTAACGCCTTCCTTATAATAAGCCATACTAACATTTCTCGGGACGGGCAGGAGTGGGGGTTAAAAGGGAGGCCTGAAATTAATTATAGTGATATTTCGTTTCTTATTGGGGTTTCGGCAAATATGCACATAACAAAAGTAGTTTATTTTTTATTTAGAGAAATTTGCTCAACAATTCTGTTCAATATGAACTACCAGGTACCTCAGCTGGAAAAATTAATTCAAATCAATGTTAATATTTTGTCCTTAATAGCTGAAATCTATGGATAATGCACAGGAGACGGGAAATATGACAATTTGGAGGGCAATGAAGACTTACATAAAAAATTAATTTTATTATTAACAAATGCCAACAACGGGTATTAACCCTAAACACTGGGACGGGTAAATGTCAAAATATTGTGTAAAGTAAAGCCTTGCCAAAAAAAAATACCATCACCATACCAGCCTCAAATCAATCCCCGGGCGAAGCCGGGACCCTAAACACTGGGAATTTTGAACTAGTCCTCAGTTTCGTCATCTAATAGTTAGGATCGATGGTCATTTGAACACATTTTTCGTAAATCACGTCTCGGGTACAACATGAATAGATGATATCCCCTAAATAGTGATCTGCTAAAACAAAAGGTTTGAGGAAGAAATGCTCGAGGAAAAGACATTACACCATAATTATGTGTCAACAACAGTGTGTGTATTAGCGTATCGGGGGCGGGGTATGCCGGGGGAGGGGTTGCAAACTACAAGTTAATATACCCTCGTCTTGCCTCATGGACATGTGGTTTGTGAACATCCAAACAGCTGATACTACAGCCTGTATACATTGTACTAGACGATAACTTAATCTATATGCGTACATAATTGATTAGGATGTCCAATCATAAATCCCAATATACGAGAAGTATTATAGTAGTGTTTAATTTTTAACAACTAAATAGTAAACATGTGCGAAAAAAAGTCCGTCACACAGGGGCTGTGTAAACTAAGCAGGTTTCCCACGCAAAAATATATACATACTGGTAACACCACCGCCAATATTATGGTTTATTACATAACCGAATACTGTTTATGTAACATGAGTAGAAGTGGCGGCTTATTGTAGGCTGAAAACTGATAAATGCAAATATCTCGGCTAAATTTTGAGATAGAGAATAAATGTGTATGACAATATATATAGTAAATTTAATTTGTAATAAGATTGATTGTATACACTTTTTCCATCAGAAGTATAGTAACGGAGATATTTCGAATTTACGTTGACAGTTTATTCTTCACAATCTCATAGAGACAGCAATAAATGATCAATAAATAAATTATATATTAAAATTTATGTATTTTATTTATATGTGTGTATATAATATAATTCATTTTAATTGACTGTTCCTAAAAACGTTCTTATTTTTTCTTAGAAATATTGAAAAACATTTTTGTTTGTATTTTCTTCCCTCTTTTTCACCCTTCTTGTAAACTTATCGTTTTATTTTATTTAAAAACTAATGCAACCTATTCTCCCCAAAAAACTAATTCTCTTATTGTATATAAAAAGCTCGCCACTCAGAGGCTGAATAAATTAAGCGGATTTCCGTCGTGAAGTTTTGCAATAGATAAATCGACATACTGGTAAAACTTAACACCACCGTGAATATTAAATGAATAAATACAAACGGCAATGAGGAATCGTTCAGTTAGAAGTTAATAACTCTACAACGGAAGTGTCTGACTTGAAAACAAACAGGCCAGCCAACCTGAATTCTAGACCGGAAATAAAAACCATTAATGAAATATATCTTAACATAGCATATTAATTTTATAGAAAACTATTTACTTTAGCTAGTGCTGTAATTTGTAACGAATCAGAATATTTTTTATTTCAATCACTCAAATTTTATTAGTCCAAAGACAGAGGGGGGGGGGCGTTCAACAGTACGTATTTCCGTATTTTCATATAACTCACAAAGTAAAAGTTCAATGAAAACAATATTCCTTAATTACCCTTGTAATGAAGTGGTTCATGATATGACTGCCTATTATTAATATAACATGAGTAGGAGAGGGTTTACTGAAAGTGGAAAACTATAAAATCCAAATATCTCAATTAATATCCATGATGCAGAAAATATGTGTAGAACGATATTTAGAGATCATTTAATTTTCAATAAGGTAGGTTTTATATAATTTTTTGATACGACGTATAGTAACGGAGAAATTTCGTATTTTAAACCCCCCCCCCTGACTTCCGCCATTAACGAACTTGATCTTCCTTTTTACATAAAACGATTAAATATGGAGTTTGGTAATGATCAATCATAAATTGCGACCGCTTGAGCGTTAACAGACATATATATATATATATATATATATATATATATATATATATATATATATATATAATTTGAACGGAACTCATTTTCGTCATCTCCTCAATAGGATCGATGGACATTTGAGGAAATATTTCAAAAATCGCGTTATGAGTACGACCTCAATAGCTCATTTCCCTCAAGGAAAATCTGCTAAAAATAGTTGAGGGTGAGTCTGGTTAATTTCCACGCAAAACCCTACTGAAAACTATGCTTGAATTCCTACAAAGCTTTCTGAACACAACTAGATGTTAGTCAAAAACACGATCTACGTACATTTGAAAATTTAATATGTATATACATACAAAATACATACGAATACATTTCGAAGTGAACCTTGGCAGGGCTTAGTTATGGGAAATTTCTTTTGATTATGATGTCGACTTTCTATCCTCTTAAGTAGAGAGAGCTTCAGCTTTGTGAACGTTATCAGTAGGTGGAGTCGAGGGAAGAGAACTGAACAGGTCTCACTAGAAGTATAAGCGGCCTTGGGAGGTATAACATGCAAAAACGGTAATGGAGGAGAAAAACATTTCAAACAAAATAATAAATATCTAAATAGGTAGGTAAAAGGAAAGGCAAACCCGACAAACAAGGAGAGTAGGGTAGCCCGTGCACGTCAAGGCTGTATAAAGTAGAAGGTGGATACCAAACCAGCAAGGCTCAAAGGAATGGAATTACAGACCGCGAAAGCTCCTTGTAGCTCCTGTATTCCTGATATACTCGCCCACTAAGAGACAAGGAACATAAAGGAATTTTATAGTGAGGGGGTGAGTCTCTTTAGAAAGGAATCATGAAAAAAAAAGAGAGGAATAATGAATATATAGTTGTTGCAACAACTAAGTGAGTTTCCCACTTAAAAAAAGGCCGTAAATAATTTCAATGATAGAGATATTATTGGACAGAGTTAAAGTAATTTTACCTTTAGAATTAGTTAGATTATAATTATTGAAATTGTATATTTTAAAATGAATAATATATTAAATTCACTTCATGAAATCTATGGCACTGTTTATTGTAAACATTGTTATGGATTTGCCAGGCTCAAAATGAACAAAATGTGCCTATATTGTTATTATTTGTACAAGATTTATCTTTAACAAATAAATATCTATCTATCTATATGGAGCCGGTTGATTTGCTTCTTGCAACTTGCCCCGCCCATTTTAACCTCTCAGACTTCAAATCATGTGAAATCGACTGTCTCGTTTCAAATACAATCTCATGTTTTCTCCTAAAATTCTGGAAGGTAGAGGAACCAATTAATCAGGATCAATAAGAAAGTCCGTCACTCAGGGGCTGCGTAAACTAATCAGATTCCCCACGTGAAGTTTTAGAAAAAATAAATTTCACCAGAACCGAAGAGTTACTCGAGCCGAACTAGCTAGCCGGAAACTCACGACTGCAACCGAAGTTAGCCGATCTCATCATGTCCGTAACGCTCAATAAAGTGCAAATATCTCGGTTAATATTCAAGATAGAGAATACATGTATATAACAATATATAGTAAATTTAATTTGCAATAAGATTGGATCTATACTGTTTTTCGATCCGACGTATAGTAACCGAGATATTTCGACATTTCGAAAATTCCCCCTATACCCCCCCCTCCCACTGGTCCGATTTCAGCCATTAACGAACTTGACCTTTATTTTTACATAAAACGTTTAAATATCGAGTTTGGTAACGATCAAGCAAAAATTGTGACCGCTAGAGCGTTAACAGACAAATATATATATATATATATATATATATATATATATATATATATATATATATATAATTTTAAACGGACCTCATTGTCGTCATCTCCAAAGACAGGATCGATAGACAATTGAAGAAATTTGTTGAAAATCGTGTCATGAGTACGACCTCAATAGCTGCTTTCCTTAAGGGAAATCTGCATAAAGGTTATGAAATAATAACCTTCCTTCCTATCAGCCACACTATCAGTCAATTAAAGCAACGGAGATGGAGAACCCAAAAATAACCGACGACGGAAAATGAATAGTAATGACAGCCACCTCAGGCCACATTTAAAAGAATAATTACAGACAATGGATTGGGTTGACTGAGAGAAGGGACGTTAGGGCTTACCTAACGAGTTGATCTAAAAACTAACCTGCCAGCTGGGCAGAAGGGATGGAACAAATCCCTTTTTTAGCAGATTTCCCTTGAGGGAAATCAGCTATTGAGTTTGTACTCATGACGGAATTTCGAAATTTTTCTTCGAATGTCCATCGATCCTACCTAGTAGATGACGAAAATGAGGTCCGTTCAAAACTGTGTGTGTATATATATATATACTAGCTCAGATACCCGGCTTCGCCCGGGATTTGATATGAGGCTGAATGGTGATGGTATAGTTTTGGCAAGGCTTTACTTTGCACAATATTTTGACATTTACCCGTTCCAGTGTTTAGGGTTAATACCCGTTGTTGGCATTTGTTAATAATCAAATTATTTTTATATGTAAGACTTCACTGTCCTGCATATTGTCATATTTCCCGTCTCCTGTGCACTATGCATAGATTTGAATTATTAAGGAGAAAATATTGACATACATTTGAATTAATTTTTTCAGGTGAGGTACCTGGTAGTTCATATTGAAAAGAAGTGTTGAGCAAATTTCTCTAAATAACAAAATAAACAACTTTTGTTATGTGCATATTTGCCGAAACCCCAATAGGAAATCATTATTATTAATTTCAGGCCTCCCTTTTAACTCCCACTCCTGCCCGTCCCTAGAAATGTTAGTATGGCTTATTATAAGTGAGGCGTTAGTGCTAATACACATACTGAGTGTTTTATTTAGTTCGGTTTAGTCTTTTGTGCCAAATAAAATTGTTGAATCCCGCTATAATTTTTAGCGTATAACGCCTTTATAGTTCGGTATACAAGACAGAGGTTACAATTTTATATATATATATATATATATATATATATATATATATATATATATATATATATATATATATATATATATTTGTCTGTTACCTCTCTAGCTGTCGCAATTTTTGTTTGATCGTTACCAAACTCTATATTTAGTCGTTTTATGTAAAATGAAAGATCAAGTTCGTTAACGGCTGAAATCGGACCAGTGGGAGGGGGGGTTTAGAGGGGAGGATTTTCGAAAATTCGAAATATCTCCGTTACTATACGTCGCATCGAAAAATTGTACAGAATCAATCTAATTGCAAATTAAATTTACGAGTACTATAAATATTGCTATATACATTTATTCTCTATCTTGAATAGTAACAGAGATATTTTCATTTTTATTAAATCTGGGCGACTAACGGACGAGTGACTTTCCGGCCAAAAGCTAGTTCGGCCGTTTCCTTAACTGCTCGACTCTCGTGATATTTCTCTATTGTAAAACTTCACGTGGAAAATCTGCTTAGTTTACGCAGCCCCTGCCGGACTTATTCAAGGGGCTCATTTCGCAAGTTATACAAGTAAATAAAATAAAAAAAATCCAAAACTTCTATAAGGAGAGTATAGGATCCTGATTTTCCTAGAGGGAAATCTGGTAAAAAACTCGATTTCTTAAAAACTGTCTTTCCCTTTATTCGGATAGTTTCAATTAATTCAGGACAAAAAATAACAAAGGATTGGAGTTAATTTAAAAACCTCCGTCACGATAGGCTGAGTAAACTAAACAGACTACCCATGACTTTGTATTATAAACTTCTGATCACATGTTACAACATATTCCATATAAAAAACTGATGGGGGGGGGGTGACTGAAGGTTGAAAACAAGAATACACGAATAACTCGCTTAATACTCCTAAACTTAATACTCCTTACTCTCTAAACCTCCACTATTCTAGGTTCCCTATCTCTAAACCTCCACTATTCTAGGTTCCCTATCTCTAAACCTCCACTATTCTAGGTTCCCTATCTCTAAACCTCCACTATTCTAGGTTCCCTATCTCTAAACCTCCACTATTCTAGGTTCCCTATCTCTAAACCTCCACTATTCTAGGTTCCCTATCTCTAAACCTCCACTATTCTAGGTTCCCTATCTCTAAACCTCCACTATTCTAGGTTCCCTATCTCTAAACCTCCACTATTCTAGGTTCCCTATCTCTAAACCTCCACTATTCTAGGTTCCCTATCTCTAAACCTCCACTATTCTAGGTTCCCTATCTCTAAACCTCCACTATTCTAGGTTCCCTATCTCTAAACCTCCACTATTCTAGGTTCCCTATCTCTAAACCTCCACTATTCTAGGTTCCCTATCTCTAAACCTCCACTATTCTAGGTTCCCTATCTCTAAACCTCCACTATTCTAGGTTCCCTATCTCTAAACCTCCACTATTCTAGGTTCGATTTCATCCAATAACAAATTTTATTTTGACTGGAACGGCTAAATATCGAGTATGTTAGAGATTAGAGAAACATTTTCAAGACAATAACATAAAATTTTAATTGATGTCATCATACAACGAATTTGCAAGTATTGAAAAACCTATTGTGTATCTAAGCTTGGAATAAAGTGGTACATAATATTGGATACAGAACATTTCCCACGTGCGTCACATATTTGCATTTATCTCAAAACGTAAAAGTTTAACGAGGACAATATTTGTTTGTTAATGCTCAAATAAGGTGTTTCTTAATATAACAGCTTATTATTAAAATGACAATGAATTATGAATTGGAGTGGGAGTTTACTTAAGACCGAAAACTAAAAAATGCAAACATCTTGATTAATGTTAAACTGTATATAACAACATTTGTAGAACATTACATTTGCAATACTTAGTTCTATACTATTTTTTGATCCGACACATAACAACGAAGTGTTTTGAATTTACGAAATTCCTCCCTCTAAACATCTCCTCCCGCTGGTTTGATTTCATACATTAACGAACTTGATCTTTCTTTTTACATAAAACGACTAAATATCGTATATATATTAAACAAAAATTGCGAACGCTAGAGCGTTAAATACACACACACACACACACACACACACACACACACACACACACACACGCAAACACAATTTTGAACGGACCTCATTTTCGTCATCTCTCGGGTAGGATCGATGGACATTTGAAGAAATTTCGAAAATCGAGTCATGAGTAGTATGACCTCAATAGTTTATTTCCCTTAAGGGAAATCTGCTAAAACCAAGTAGAACATATATCAATAAGTATTAAAAATAAGGAAATGAGGCTGGTCGTGCGAACGCCTTCTAAAAATGAACAGTGTTGGTGGATACCAGACCAGCAAGACTCGATGGAATGAGATTACAGCCTCCGGAAGCTCCTCATAACTCCTGTACTCCTAATACAGAAACCCAGTAACAGACAAGGAAAAGAAGGAATGGCTGACGACGCTCTTTGTGAATAGTGAAAGACACCAAATTACAGGCCAATTTGAACAATTAACAAATTTGAACAATCTAGTTGTTGATTAACGTTAATGTTCCAAAAAAAAAAAAGTAATATTATCTGCTCCTATTTCAAACACAAGTCTATCTTCCTGTTCTGTATAATGGATTTACTATAAAGACAGTCAGTCACTAGACGAAATATTCTGGGATTTCTACGAAGGAGTAAAAATCTATGAACTTCCATGAACCCCAAAAAAGAGTAATTATTTTTTAATCCTCTTCCATTCATTCCATGTGAAATTATAGAGAAAGAATTACTCGAGAACAAACTTAATGTAGTGTCTCCGTTAAATGATAGGGCTTAAACACACGAGCACTCGCTCGAAATTGTGTCAAGCCAATACTCACTATAAGATTTTCTATAATGTGTCCTATTTTAATTATCTCAATTTAAATAGTGGCTGATTTTTCATCTTCTATTGTGTATTTAATTTTATTTATTAATGCTTTATTACTAAAAGGCATATCATATCTGGAAAAATTGGTCTTTGCCATTTTGAACAAAAGTATTTACTTTGTCTATTCTTTCTAGGTGCAATGAACTCTAGCTATTTATTCCTTTTATGCCCCGACTTTCCGGGAGTATTGTATCTGTATATATATATATATATATATATATATATATATATATATATATATATATATATATATATCAATATGATCGATGAAAATTTGAAGATATTTTTGGAAAATCGTGCAATAAGTATAACCTCAATAGCTAATTTCCCTTAAGGTAAATCTGCGACCGCTAGAGCGTTAACAGGCAATTACACACACACACACACACACACACACATATATATGTATATATATATATATATATATATATATATATATATTATATGTATGTATCTTGTGTTACTCTACAATTGTTGTTCTGTATATTTTTTCGTAACTCATATATTAAGCGAGTTATTTGCTCTTTCTTGTTTTAAGCCTTTATTTAACCCCACTTCTACTCATCGGATTGTTACTTAGAAATATTAAATACATAGTAAGAATAGATTCTAATGTATGTTACACCCACATTTGGGAAATCTGCTTAGTTTACTCAGACTGACTTTTTATCTTAAAACTCCTGCTCAGGGTGGATTTTAATTGCCTGCCGACTGAAACTTTTAAATGACATTGACATTAAAAAAAAAAAATACGTTCATAATGCTGAAAGTTTTAGAGCGGTAAGTGCATTTGGAAAATGGTCAAGAATAAAGGTATGAAGCAGGGCAGGGGGAGTATTAAATTTTATGATATCATAACGTTGCCGGAGTAGCTATAAGAATTATACTTTAGTGAAGACACTTAAAGATGGACCGCTATTCCCTTTGGCCCGCACATCTTTTCTTCGGAATACAATGGATGTTATATGCACTTAAATGACGAACTCTTCAACTTTACCGATTCTATCACCATCGTATTATATTTCCCAAGTGTCCATTAGTATTTTTAAATTAGCTAGCCGACCGTAGTAGAGTACAATAAATAAAATAACATCAATAAAATCAATAAAGATAGCTACTACAAACTGGTTAATACAAATCGTGTAAACAATTCTAGTTTTGATGGCTCTATTTTACCAGTTGTCAATGAAATTTATTTGAATTTCATGGAGTATTTTAAGCTATATGAAAATGGTAACACATTGGACAGAAGTTCAAAGGAGCTTTTTTTTCTAAGATTAGGCAAGTTCACATGCTCTGATTACTTTATCGCTCACGCTGAATTATATTTTGAACATTGGAGCAGCCTACGTTTGGTTCTTATATTCTTTAATACACGAACTCAAATCCTGGTGAGTTCCTTCATTTTATCTTTAAAAATAGAACCTCAAAAAAACGGAACTTTAACTAATGATGAAAACAGTAGTTCATCAAACTCGGCAAAAATGAAAAAAAAAAGTCCGTCATGCAGGGGCTGCGTAAACTAAGCAGATTTCCCACGTAATGTTATACAATAGAGAAATCTCCATACGTGTACTGATCAGTTACGGAAGCGGCCGAACTAGCTTTCGGCGGGAGCCATAGCTTGTCCGTTACACTTAATAAAAATGCAAATATCTCGGTTAATATTCATATTAATAGATGAGAATAAATGTATAGAACAATATTTATAGTAAATTTAATTTGCAATGCGATTGATTGTATACACTTTTTCGATCCGACGTATAGTAACGGATATATTTCGAATTTCCAAAAATCCTCCCTCTAAACCCCCCTCCCACTGGTGCGATTTAGCCGTTAACGAACTTGATCTTCCTTTTTACATACAACGATTAAATACCGAGTTTGGTGACGATTAAACAAAAATTGCGACCGCTAGAGTGTTAACAAACCAATATCTATATGTCTATACGTATATATATATATAGTTTTGAACGGACCTCATTTTCGTCATCCCCTGTGTAGGATCGATGGACATTTGAAGAAATTTTTCGAAAATTATGTCATGAGTACAACCTCAATAGCTGATTTCCCTCTTGCGTCACATATTAGCATTTATTTCAAAACGTAAAAGTTTAACGAGAACACTATTTGTTATTTAGGTCTTAAATAAAGTGTTTCATAATATAACAGCTTAATAATCAAGGTATTGAAAAAATGTATAAAACATTTAAAGAACATTACAGTTGCAATAAGATTAGTTCTATACTATTTTTCGATCCGACGCATAACAACGGAGATATTTCGAAATTCTCCCCCTTTAAACCCCTCCTCCAACTTGTTCGATTTCAGCCATTAACGAAGTTGATCTTTCGTTTTATGTAAAACGACTAAATATCGAGGATGGTAACGATTAAACAAAAATTGCGACCTCTAGAGCGGTAACAGAGATATATAGTTTTGACCGGACCTCATTTTCGTCATCTCCTGGAGCGATGGACACTTGAAGAAATTTCTAAAATCAAGTCGTGAGTACGACCTCAATAGCTGATTTCCCTTTAACGAAATCTGCGAAAAGAATCTGAGTCAGCTTTTTCCTTGGTTCGCGCAATGTCATGTTAGCACTAAACTATTCCATAAGACACCTAGATTCTACTCCCTAAAGTCTTTATGTTACAATCTGTAGATAACACTTGAGATACATAGTTAATGTCGTTGAACTCGAGTGGTGATAGGCTAAGAAACATACTGGAATTAAAAGTTATGTACCAGAAAAACATATTCTGGGAGAATAACGTAGCTAAAATTTGGCAAACAGTACACCTTCCCACAGATGAATTTTTCAAAACCCTAATCAGTGAGAGGGACAAAAAAAAAGTCCGTCACGCAGGGGCTGCGTAAACTAAGCAGATTTCCCAAGTGAAGTTTTACAACCGAGAAATTTCACGAGAGCCGAACGGTCACGGAAACGGCCGAACTAGCTTTTAGAAAACTCATGACTAGAACCGAAGTTAGCTGATCTCATCTCGTCCGTTATCCGGACACACTTAATAAAAATGCAAATATCTCGGTTAATATTCAAGATAGAGAATAAATGTATATAACAATATTTACAGTAAAGTTAATTTTCAATAAGATTAATTCTACACAATTTTTCGATCCGACCTATAGTAACGGAGATATGCCGAATTCTCGAAAATCCTCCCCGCTAAACCTCCCTCCTCCCACTGGTCCGATTTCTGCAATTAACAAACTTGATCTTTATTTTTACATAAAAAGTATCGAGCCAAAATGCTACCGCTAGAGCGTTAACAGACAAATATATGTATACTTTTGAACGGACCTCATTTTCGTCATCTACTGGATAGGATTGATGGCAATTTGAAGAAAATTTTTGAAAGTCGCGTCATGAGTACGACCTTAAGGGAAATCTGCTAATTGTAAGGAAATTACTGATGCAATAAATTAAATTATTTATTTATTACTGATGCAATAAATAAAAATTGATAATTTTAAACAAAACCTTCCGGATGCACAATTGCATGGTTTATACAAAGAACTCTCATTTCACTCCCAAACATTAGAATATAGTAATGTAAATAATTTATCCTTGGATTATTATTATTTATTTATTATTTACCCTTGGATTAGACATGACACCGCCAGCTGATGACTATATAGCCTCCAGGAACCTGAAGACACTTAACACTACCTCGCTATTTGCCTCATTCTCCGGGATATTCCGCCTTTCAGCATTAGCTCGAATTACTCTCAGCTGGGATCAAGTAATAGGCATCCTGAGTGGAGGAGATTACATTAACTTGTATACCTGATAAGGGTTGGAAGATTTCGCAGTCTACTTTCTTTCAGATTAATTTATAACTCCAGTTGTTGTTTTAATATCTCATCTAACGGAAACATTACTACTGTTAGTATTGTTTTTTATCCAACATCAATATTATGTAATATCACCGCACATTTTTATTACAATCTTATTTTAAAAGTTTATATAGAAGAATGGTTTGATATGTACTGTATCATTCGTCACTCGTGAAAATGAGGCGCAGGTTAGCCATGCGAGTTAAAGCGTTGACCTTTATCTCACATGGTAAACCTAGAGTGGCGAGTTCGATTCTCGCCTGGGCAAAGGAAATTATTTAGTGACGAAATTCATTAAATAACATCCTAAAATCCCACCCTGGCTAGAAAAGGGTGGTAACCTGTAGATAGCCCGTCCCGATTAGCCTAAGTTGCAAAAAGTGGACGTTAATAAATAAATAAATCGTGAAAATGGTATACTCCAAGCACTGTAAATTATTATGCATTCCTTAAATAATTCTAATGTAATTTGCTGAATAAATTTACTTTAAAAAAAAAAAAAAATCTGTGATCCCCAAGATTCCAATTCATAGAATCTCTATAAATGCACTCCAGGAACCCTAAATCCCTGGATTCATTTTCAATATTTTTTTTATGTAAGTCACCAACAACTTTAAGATGTTTCACATCGGTTTGACGTTCCCCGATGTATTTTCTCGCCCAATTATGAGTTGAGAAACAGCCCACCATAATAATATAATCTTCGGAACTTTCATTAGACTAAGTAAGAACAGATCATTCAAGTAATGAAATTAGGTAAAAGATATTCATCCGTAAGATGGAAAACGACCTATGTCCCAGGAGTTAAAAATAGATTCGTTTGGGAAGAACATACTGACTAAAACCAAGTCAGAAGACTATTAAATGGAGACAATACTACATCACTCTACAATTATGCAAACAGAGCATTGAATTATAAATATGATTATTTTTAAAACTATATATTATAATATTTGACCAGTCTATAAATCTCTATTTCATTTTCTTTATTTCAAGTTTTTACTATTTCGTTTAAAATCGAGAAGTACAAATTTATATGAATTCAAAGAAGAAAGAACTTGCCACTCAAGCTGATGGACTTTCCCGAGCTTCTGTAAATTTCTTTTTATTGTGTAAACGAAAATAAAATTTACTTTATTCAGCCATTCATTATTCATTCCTGACGACGTTTAACTATGCTATAATTCTTGATGAACTATCTTAATTGAATTGAATAATTCACTGATGTCATAAAGTTTTCTTCTCAAGAACCACAGGTATACATTTTTCAGGTTCCTCTCTAAACTTCAGAATAAAGAGCTCTATTGCCACTATTGCACTCGGTTATCTGAATCGGAAATAAATATGAAAATTCCTTGTAATATGGCTACGTTTTGGGCTGGTATTTCCAGAAACTAAAGAGTTTGAAATGACTACCTAGGGTCATGTTATTGTTTATCTATCTTACAAACGGAATGTGTTAAAAGATAATATATCCACACTTATGTACAGCCGATTGTGTACGCTACCGTGGACTACATTTGGACACCAGACTTACTTGGAAATCCCACACAATAATTAAAGGACAGGAACTTAACAGTCGATCCGGACAACTTTACGGACTGCTAAATGCAGAATGTAGAAGATCTTACTTGTCTACCGAAAACAAACTAACAATATACTATTTACTACTTAAACCAATATGGACATACGGAATAGAAGTGTGGGGTATAGCAAAACCTTCGAACATCAGACGCATCCAGACGTTCCAATCCAAAGTCCTGCGCACCATAGTAGATGCTCCATATTATGTTACAAACCACACCCTCCATAAAGATCTTAATATCCCATTTGGAAAGGACCCAATTCCCCTAAGATTCAAAAACTTTCACAACAGGCTATCCAATCATCCTAATTCAATAGTCCTAGCCCTTTCCAGTACCACTCATCCATATTCCCCTCCACGGCGCCTCAAGAGACAATGGCCCAGAGATCTCCTATAGAAGTGTAAAGTGAAGTGATAGCCATTCCTCCTTAGCTCTTGACTTCCTTGCCAGGCAGGGAGAGGCTGCTCCTCTCATTGTGTTGGTTAATGGGTGTAGCTTCTGTCGAGAGTGATGGAGGACGATATTATGGTACATATCACATTACAAAATGCATTTAAATGCAGACTGTAATATTCCTAATAAAATAAAATAATCCGATAATGTAGACTCTGGAAAACATCTTACAGACCTATTCAACATAATATGCAATGTATGAGATGCTGGCTGGTTCAAAGCACTTCTTCTCATTCTAATTTGTAGAGATCTTTCAATTTTGATTTAGATTAAGGCATTTGGCATTTCCTCAGTTTTTTCACGAAATTCCTTTTGCGTATTCTCATCATTAAGGGCAGAAATATCAATGAAACCTGCCGAAATGAATACGCTCTACGATGGACGGCGTTGTTTGTCACGTCAATTCTAGCAACTCTAGTAGTTTAGATACAGGGATTGACGTCGTATTAAGTCTTTTTATATTAACTGCATCTATTACGGTCATGTTTTAGATAATCTTTTTAATTTCTAGCATGTCTTCGTCAAGATGGGTGTGCATTAACGATCCAATATGTTTTTGGTACATCTACGGTGAATATGTTTTTCAAAAATTCCGTTTTAGTGTGTCAGACTTTATGAAACAAGCATATTTGGAGCGTTTTTGTTTTCCATTGGAAACTCCAAACAAGCACTTGGTGCCCAGTGTTGTATGCAAAATATTTGTTTAGAAATTGTTCTTATGGGCCACTAAGAAAAGATCCTCGTATAATTTCCGATCTCCAATAGTCTGGCACGAACCTTTAAATCATCACGATGGCTGCTATTTTTGTGACGTGAATATAAATGGAATCAAAAAGAGGAATCGCTCATAATGGGTTTATCCTACTTCCACATCAGCTATTAGGCCTGCTAGTTCGAAAGGCCCAGTTTTATCACTACCATCTACACCTAAAGAAAGTTCAGGCGAATTAACTGAGCTAACCTGCAATAGTGATGCGGAGTTCTATTCCTGAAATCTTTACAGACCGAGATCATTCAATCAAAGTGATATTAATGATTTAATTAAAAACCTTGAAATGTCGAAATGTCCTTCAGTATTATCAGCTTGCTGGTTGAAAGAGTGACACCTCGTAACTGAAGAACGTAGTAGTTTCCTACTACCGAACTGGAGAATAGTTATTTATTATACAAGTGACGAAAGTAGATCATTTTACAACTCGAGTGAAACGTTTACCCGTGGTAATTTCACGAGAGTTGTAAATTCTACTTTCGTCACGAGTGTAATATTAAATTTTTTCTGTAATCGTGTAATACATGATCAGATCTAACCAGAATATGAACAAAATTAGGATGTTGTGAAGATTATGGTATGTTGGTAGGTTATAAGCATGGTTGTGAAAGGTTATACGCATAGTTATAAAACAACTAGTGATGATTGTGAAGTAGTGCAGTTATAAACAAGTGCAGGTTATAAACAAGGTAGATAATTATTATTATATTTAAATTTTAAAATATATTGATTATTTCCACCAATAATTCATTGAAATTTCAATTTATTTTGTTAAAATAAATTCTTACAATGTTAAGAAACATTTAAAAGTATTTAATTTCCAACTTCAAATTATTTTTTAATTTATACTTATTACTAATTAAGAAGGCAATTCACTTTCTTCACTCTATTGCAAAATGTTTCACTTTCTTCACTCATTTCAGTTTAGTAATGTTACCATTATTCAACGATTACAGAAAAAAATAATTACTTGCTTTTCTCGCTGAAGATGATGATGGCTTTTTGTATCCCACTGATATTTATGGTTCTATATCTGCATTGGTCTTATATAGATATGATGCAAAAGAATGGCGTTTATTTATCGGCTCGTCAAAACATAGCTAAAATAAACAAGGCTCCTCACCGATTGCACATTCAACCAAACTTAAGGAAGGAAACTCTAATGCAGCATTAGTCTTGAAAAAGATTAAGTATAATGAACATAAATGGGTAATTTAGTTGGTTTGTTTTGGGTGATCTGAAGATCCTTAATTTCATTTTAGGACAACAAGGCGGCTATAATAAATATCCTTGCTTTATGTTTTTATGGGATAGCAGAGCTAAATCAGAACATTGAATAAGAAAATCTTTCTAGGGAAGCAATAGTTCCAGGTTGCTTTAATGTTATAAATGTAGCTCTTGTGCCACGAGATCGTGACATGTTGCCACATCTGTATATTAAACTTGGTCACATGAAACAGTATGTTAAAGCACTAAGCAAAGACGGTTAATCCTTCAAGTAAGGAAGTTTCCGAATCTGAGTTCAGAAAAGTTCAAAGGAGGTATATTTGACAGCCCAGGAATTAACAAATTGGCGAATGATCCTAATTTCAGCAATAAATGACAGAAATTGAGAAGACCTCTTGGGTTCGTTTGTTTTGGGTTATTCAAAATTTTTTAGGTAATAGAAAGGGTGATGATTATGTTGAGCGAGTTGAAGAGATGTTATCTCACTTCCAGAGACTTGGATGCAATATGAGCATTAAAGTACATTTCCTTTACAGCCATTTGGATTATTTCCCAGAAAATCTCGGTGACCTCAGTGAAGAACAGGGTGAACGATTCGACCAAGATATTCGGACTATGGAGAAGGTCGCTGGGGACGATTTCTGTTGGAGTAGTCAGAGTAGCACTTCATCATTCAAAACCAGTAAAAAATCATATACAAGGTAGAAAGAATTTTCTTGTATATGGTTGAGAAAATTCTAGTGTATAATATTTTGTAATTGAAACTTTTACTATTGTGAGCACAATCTTTCTCTCGAAAAGAAACCCTCCTTATAATTCAAAAACTAAAGCAGATTCGAAAAACTGATAACATACTTGAAATCAGCACAGAATCATATGAAATGCTCCATGCACAGACATGCAGTTGGATTGTGTAATGAAAACAATTTGCATAACTCCGAAAATCACTAACATGTTACAATTTTTTATTTATTTCCTCAATGAAGTAGCCTTTCAGAGATGGAGTTTATTTCCTATATGTCCCGCACAATATAGTAAATTACAAGACTTTTGTGGATTATTAGCAAATAACATAGGTACAATTAATTCCTTAAAGATATATATAAATAATTAAACGTAACTCTAATGTAAAAATACGAACATTATTATACAAAATTTTAAATGATGAACAAGTGAAATTAGATTATTTAATGTTGTTTATGGCAGTATACTATCTATTTCCCCGTAATAGTTATTATTCTCTGGTATGACACTTCTGCAAATTTCCTGAATGCTTTACTGCACTTATAGAACAAAATTATATCCTCAAATATTCACTCTCGAAAACTGCAAAAGCACAGCCATTTTCTCCACTCCAGCTGCCTTCAGTGTAAAATTCGACACGAGGTTTGTTGGATTTATTAAGTAATATTTTCGGATAAAGGGCGGGGGTGTATCTACTCATTAATACCTAGGACGTTCAATTTCTCAATGAGAATATTCGTTGCTACCTTCTGACGTTTTCAAGAGTAAGTATTGTTTAACGTACTGCTTTGAAATGATATTAATTGGTACAACTTTTGCCACCACAAATGCTGCATCTTAAGATACTCTTTTGTACACCTTTATTATTTTCAGGGCCATCAACCTTTGTATTTAGGAGATTGTATTGTTTCTGTAGTCCAGTATGTATATCGTAAGTGAGAGATGGTAATATAGCCCCCTTGTAGAATATTTGAAGCACTGGCAGTCCCCAAAGTGTATCTGCTCAATAGATAACTTCTGAACAAGGTGCAGTAATTTGTTGTGTAATCTGTTCTATTATATTTTTGGTCAAAATACTCGCCAAAGCATTTTAAAGTTTTTACTAGTTTAGTTGTCCCTTGAACATTAAAATCAAAGAGTATAATTTGTCGCCTTCTGGAAAAATAATATAAATTGAGTTTTCAATGTTAAAAGTCAGTTTGTTGCCCATATGTTCGTAATATTTTTCAATTTGTCTCCAGGATTATGAGGACCATAACGAAAAGTAGTTTTGTTTGAGACAGCAAGAATAGTTCCCAAATTTTTAAACTCCAACTAAAACAAAATTATTGTAAGGATAGTAATTACTAAAATAAATATTTTATTGGTTGGTAGCGATCCTATCAATAACATTTTCCAGTAATGTGAGAGTAAAAAGTCACTATAACAAAAACCGTAAGAGCCAATTCATCACACTAGTTCAGGTTACTAAATATTGAACGCACAGACAATTTATTAACGTCCACTTTTTGCTAGTATGGAAAATTGGGTGGGTTCCACCCAAAAAAAAGGGGCTATCACCCTTTTCTAGCCTGGGTAGGACTAAGGTTTTTTGTAGTGCGGTTCTCATTAAATAAATTCGTATTGCACAAGCGGGAATCGAACTCGCCACTCTAGATTTACCGCGTGAGATTAAGGCCGACGCCACATGGCTAACCACAGCCCAGGCCGAATATTAGCAAAGGCAGGATATAACACCGGGCGATAGCTACTAAATTCGACATTCTTGATACTGTCACTTATCATCATCACATCCCTAAACAACTTCTCCAAATAAAAATGTGAAAATGAATAGGATGGATACGTTGATCGTACTTTTCATCAAAATATGACATTATTGGTTATTGCTGGTCCAAAAAGACTATCCGAGGTCTTTATAATGCCTGAATTTTGCTATCGAAATAAAAGACTATTGTCATAGCTGTGGTAGATGCCGTCATAATTAGCCGTCATTAAGCAAATTATTGAGTGCACTTGAATTGTGCTTTCTGCGATGGCACCATCTCAACACCATTTGCAAAATGATCTGCCCTATGCTAGTACTTCTGAGCTATTGAGATTCATTCATATAGTTGTTGCATTTTTAATTAATTTTCATCATCCGTTCTCTCTCTCCTTGTTTCATTTATCACTCATTTCATATTTCCTTTCTATGGATAAAATTCCTTTTATTTTCTTTCTTCTTTTCCTTGTCTCTTAGTCGGCTCGACTATCAGGAGTACAGGAGTTACAAGGAGCTTTCGCCGGCTGTAATTCCATTCCTTTGAGTCTTGCAGGACAGGTATCCACCTTCTACTTTATACGGCGTTTGTTGATGCACTTTCCGCCTTACGTTGTTTGTGGGTTCTCCTTTCCTTTTATCTGCTTATTTCGATATTTATTATTTTGATCGAAATTTGTTTCTTCTCCATTGCCATTTCTGCTTATTATGCCTCCCAGGTCTGCTTCTATAATACTTCTAGTGATCCTCTCTACCTACTAATAATGATAGTAGAACTGAAACACTACTTAAGAGGATTGAAAGTCACTGTCGAAAGAAACATCTCCCATAACTATATATAGGGTGAATACCGAGAAACGCATGTTTTTCAAGTAACGAGTACTCAGGCAATTCAGAGCAAAAAACGTATTTGTGGGCGGAAAACCAGTGTACACAATATGCAATTTCAGAATAAAATTACTTACAATTTAGCGTTTAAAAATTACATCTCTAAGGTAGTCGCCTTCTGCTTGGATAGTGTTGAAGGCGTTCTTTAAAACTTGCTACTGTCTCAGGGGTACTAACTGTCCTTGCCGGTCCAGGAGGTTTCTTCTTAAGCAAAGATCCAGTTGTGTTAACATTATGTATCCAACGCAATATCGTGTTACGATCAGGGATAGCACCATGCCGTGCAATGTTAAAATGTACACGAAAGTCTCGCTGAGTCTGAGTGACTGATTCACCATTTGCGTAAAACCGTCGCATGACATTGTGTACTCTGCTCAAGGTTCCACATCTCGGCTACAACTGAAACTGCACACTCCCCCCTCCACAGCCCAACAACTTCCGGCCGTCGCCCAACGACATTCCTTGTACGCAAGTCAAAAACATGCGTTTCCCAGTAATCAGTCGTTACATCAAATTTTCAATATGTATACTATCCTGTGTATAATGTGTATAAATTGGAAATCTCTTCGTTATTTTGCTTCGGATCGAAAAATTGCATAGAACTAATCCTATTGAAAATGTGATTGCCATGAAATATAGTTATTCATTTATTTTCTCTATCACTAGAATACCGTATTTGCGTACGACTCGCTCCTTCTGTCTAGAAAATCAACATGAAATCTATGGATACACGTGATACGCGGGGATTTCTAAGTGGTAACGTGTATATATATATTACGCTATACAAACCAATTTACACAGACGTGCACACCATTCATAATATAGTAATAATAACAGTAAAATAGGTACATAGGTATTTTATGTATACAACAGTTTTTAAAAATTATGTTTTTAATCATATTGTGAGAAAAATAAATAAATTGAAGTTCAAAAAAAAAAAAAAAATAATTCCAGAAAATTAGATTAGATTTTTTGGGTGAGCGTTTTACACGGGGGCGCGTCGTACGCCAGCAAATACGGTATTAACCGAGATATTGTCATTTTTTTAGTTTTCAACCTCCAGTAAACCCCTACCCCTCCTACTCGTGTCATATTAACTATAAAGTTTTATTTCATGAACTATTTTATTCGAAACTTAAATATCAAATATTGCATTCATTGAACTTTTACATCGTGAAACACATGCAAATGCGTATACGATGGCTTCATCAATTAAAATTTTCCGGCCTAGACTCGAAAATGTTTATTTGATCTATACCATACTCAATATTTACCCGTTTAATGACATATTAATGTTCATATTCGTTAATGAAATTGGATGAGGAATAGGGGAAGGGGATTAGGGGTTCGGAATTTTATACTTTATTATGAATCGGATCGAAAAAAGTTATAGGACCAATCTAGTTAAAATATTGATGCTCTACACATTTATTCGAACTCATATTAGTGAGAGTTATTAGGATTTCTTGTTTTCAGTATTCAGTATGATATTAGTGTAATACCGGCAAGTGGGAAATCTGTTAAGTTTACGCAGTTCCCAGATTTTAAAATAATGACACAAAAATTTCAGTTTCAACAACCTCCCATGCCCGGCAGTTTGTTTCTTTTATTATTATTATTATTTACGTCCACTTTATGCTACTATGGCTAATTGGGACGGGTTATCTACAGGTTACCACCCTTTTCTAGCCAGGGTGGGCCTAAGGAGTTTATTTAACGAGACCGTCATTAAATAAATTTCTACTGCCCAGGGTGGGAATCGAACCCGCCACTCTAGGTTTACCACGCTGGAATAAGACCAACGCCCTAACTCGCACGGCCAACCTGAGCCCCGCAGTTTGTTTCAACGAGTGTAAGAGGGGATGAGCACTCCCTTGCTCTAAGTTAACACTATGTTGGCAAGCTTAACAACCTATATTATACTTTTTAACACATATAAATGTTTTAATGATACGTAAAAGTTTCTTTGGGATATTATAAGTTCATGTTTAATATTTGTAGAAATGGAATGACCCCTGAAGATCAGGATCAATAAGAAGGCCAAGTCCTCTACTGTTTTTTTAATATAATGCAGAGTGCACTTTCGGAGTCAACGCTCCATCCTCAGTGCCTGCTGACAAACACAAACCTCGAGTTAATTTAACATTCACAGCATGGCCAAAGGCAAAATAAACAACAGTCATAAAAAACAAACACAATATAAATAGTAAAAACAATGTTAATTCTTAAAACTAGTCAACTAATAAAAATATAAAATCTAATCCTAGTCAACTACTAAAAATTGAAGCCAAAACAAAATTTCTTAATTTTTTTCTAATTTTTTTATTTTTTAATTTTTTATTGTTTTGGCTTTAATTTTTAGTAGTTGACTAGGATTAGATTTTATATTTTTATTAGTTGACTAGTTTTAAGAATTAACATTGTTTTTACTATTTATATTGTGTTTGTTTTTTTATGACTGTTGTTTATTTTGCCTTTGGCCATGCTGTGAATGTTAAATTAACTCGAGGTTTGTGTTTGTCAGCAGGCACTGAGGATGGAGCGTTGACTCCGAAAGTGCACTCTGCATTATATTAAAAAACAGTAGAGGACTTTGCCTTCTTATTGATCCTTATCAATTGGTTCCTCTACCATCCAGCATATTCCAGAGAGACCCCTGAAGAGGTGTTATGTAGGCCACAAAACATGTAGGGCATCTTGTAATAAAGCCGCCATGAAAAAAGGAGTTTTTGTTGGAATCCCTTGTCGTTAAAGTATGAAGAACATTTGAATATTTGGTCCAGGAAGGTTTATTAGAACATATAATCCAATTTCACTACGACAGACATCTAAACAAATTAAAATTCTGCAGTTGTTCAAGTATTTGGATGTGAGCTGTATGATAAATAGAAGGAGGTGAACCAGGTTCCAGGAGATAAATTAGTGGAGGATAGGGCTCGGTAAGTGGAGTTCATTTGCGGGGAAGGTAACATTGAGGGGACAACACTAACTAAACTCTTCACTAAACTACGATCGATACTGCTCCAGCAGTTTCCCTTACCCCGCTTTTCTCCTTCTCCCGTAGGAAAAAGTAAATTACCACTTCAAAAACTGGGTTCCCGTTTTAAATCTGGAAATTTATCAGGAATTCGGTGGGGAACAATTATTCCGATTGGTCTAGAGGTGAGATTTACGAAGAGCTCCTTCAAATTTCTATTGATCTAGATAAATACCAGTCCCCTTAGTAAGATTATTTATTGCGGAAAATGGCCTAGGCTGACTTGTTCATATTAAAGAGTTACATTCGTCGAAATGTGACCTGAATTCAATCATAGTTGAAGGAGAAATGGCCGAAAAACCCTTGAACTATATCACTGCTTTATTTCTCTCTATCAACTATCATTTATGAAACCCTCTTCAGGTTTCCCTATACCATTACTCTGTATGCCTTCGGTTGTTTTATTGCCTCTTCAAGTATGAAATAAAAGAAACAGGAAACATCCACCGAAGGATACAGATTGGAATTGTCTATTTTAGGAGAGTGGTGAGACTTCAAATTCCCGATTCCTTACCCTTATTTTCTTTTCTCTCTCCCTTCTTTCTTGTCCTTTGTCTTGGTGCAATTGGTGCATCGTTGAGACAATTTCATTATAATGTTTTTCTTTTATTTTTATCTGAGCTCACCAAACCCTTATTCTAATGCGTTCTTTCATTATTTATTATAATTTTCCATTTACTTGACATTTTTACCAGAGAAGATTTCCTTTCTTGTAGATGTTTTTTTTTTCTTTTGATGACATTTTCATCAGTCATTTATTTTCATTTTAGCACCCATGGGACTTATTATTTATTACTTATATAATTCTTTAAGGAAGGGCTGGATAAGAATAAGGACTGAACTGAAAGACATTGCTAAATGCTTCTTTCAAAGGAAATGGAAATGGACAGGACATATGATAAGAAGACATGAAGATAGTTGGACCAGGAAGATGATAGACTGGTCATCTAGAGAATATAAAAGAAGCAGAGGCAGACCAATGAAATATTGGGACGAAGAGATGTGGCGCACTTGTGGTGGAGCAGCATGGACTAGAGTGGCTTACTATTGAAAGGAATGGAAGCGTCTCGGGAATGCACACTACCTGCAATCGATCCAGCAACTGTTAAAATAATATATTTATAAAACACAAAGGTTAGGACATTCTCGAACTCAAAAATCCTCAGCTAACGCTGATTTTGCTCAAACGTTCAATAATGTCTGCATATAATTCCTGTATTCTCATTGTTATTTTCTATGTACAAAATATGTAAATATTAAGTGTAAATTTTTATAAATGAGCAAATAAAGGGTTATTATTATTATTATCATTATAATTCTAGAAGCAGGTAGAAGGTCTGTCTCTTTCCTACTTCCCAATGCTGGACTTTACCACAAATATATTTATTTTAAGCAGATTTCTCTTAAGGGTAATCAGCTATTGAGGTTGTATACTTGACGAGATTTTTGAGAAATGTCTTGACATTGCACTGGTGGCAAAGTCCGATGTAGTGATAAGCAGAATGCTGCAAGTCCTAGATCAGTTAAAACTCAAAAATGCGCATACAACAAAAGTTTTGGTTGTAGAGGAGATAGAAAACCAAAGAAATATAAATATTAGAATTGGAAACGTTACTCTTGAAAAAGTGAAGGAGTTTTGTTCCCTTGGAAGCATCATCACTGAAGACAATGATTGTAGAGCTGAAGTCGATAAATGAATAGCACTTGCTAAACAAGCCAGTCAAAGTAATAGGAGTAGTTTAACTAATAAGCATATGAGCGTGGATACCGAAAAAATGTTTGCTAACCTATCGTACTGCTTTACGGGAGTGAAAGTTGGATTCTCCACAAAAGGGAATGTAATAGGTTGGAAGCAATGGAAATGTGGATCTGACGTAGAATCACTAGTTCTAAGGTAAGTGTGAAAAAAAAGTCTTATCAAGACCATGGAAAAAAAGAAAGTGAATCTTCTTGGGCACATCATAAGGCACAACGAATTCGTCATATATATTTGAAGTAGGGATGGGTATCGAACTACAAAACATCGATTATTGACAACCGATTAATATTTGCACTAATTAATCGATACGTCGATTAATCGACGTCAAAAAAATCGATTAATCGACAAAACCAAGAAAAACAAATTTCAATATTTATATATATATATATATATATATATATATATATATATATATATATATATATATATATATATATATATATATATGTGAATGGCTAGTTATGTTTATATTGCTATTGAGGATTAACTAACCTCTTTCAATTATCTTTTAACTATTGCAGTTACCAGACAATCGAAGGTTTTACACCTCTTTTTTGTTTGAGCTTACTAGCACATTTAAAAAATTTTAAAAATTTAAAAAAAATATAAATTACATTTCAAAAATTAAAATTTAAAATTAAAAAAATTAATCTAAATATTATTAAAAAAAATCTTTGTTTGCATTAAAAATATTTATTCAGCTGGGT
Source organism: Riptortus pedestris (assembly GCA_019009955.1). NCBI lineage: Eukaryota > Metazoa > Arthropoda > Insecta > Hemiptera > Alydidae > Riptortus > Riptortus pedestris. The sequence goes on from CM032233.1 coordinate 128,058,252, forward strand.
ACATGTTTCGTGGATCATCCACGAATTAAGGTTTTTAATTTTAAATTTTAATTTTTGAAATCTAATTTATATTTTTTAAAATTTTTTTTTTAATTTTCGAATGTGCTAGTAAGCTCAAACAAAAAAGAGGTGTAAAACCTTCGATTGTCTGGTAACTTCAATAGTTAAAAGATAATTGAAAGAGGTTAGTTAATCCTCAATAACAATAAAAAACAAAGTTTTACTGATTGAAATGTAGCTAGTATTGAAAAAAAATCGATTGAGGAAAAGTTGAACAATTAGCTTCAAAATATGAAAAATTAGTCTCAACTCTCACTTAAGAAAAAGAAAAGAAGAAAAAAAAGATTAAGTAATCGTGATTAAAGCATCGATTACCAGATTAATCAAGCATCGTAAACATCGATTAAAAATACACCGATTATTTGGAGTATTAATCGATTATTACGATTAATCGATTAATCGATACCCATCCCTAATTTGAAGGTAATGTCCTTGGGTATAGGGGAAGAGCGAAGCCTAGAAAATCTTATTTTGAATACATCAACCGACTTATGAATTACGGTGGGTATAGTAATATGAAAAGAACAGCTTACGGTACGATAGTTTCAATTACAAGGCGTAGCCTTTAGATCATATGTGGGCAACCACCGGCCCACGGTACGCTTTGATCCGGCCCGCGGGATTTTTTGAAAAAAAAAAAGTCCGTCACGCAGGGGCTGCGTAAACTAAGCAGATTTCCCACGTGAAGTTTTACAATAGAGAAATCTGCCCAATAACAACTGTAGTAGTAAGGGATCTCTAAACCTATTCACGAGGGACGAATAGTTACGTAAACGGCCGCCAGAGCTCTCGGCGGAAACTCCGGAACATAGCCGACTCCTGCCGACCACGCACAGAATATAAATGCAAATATCTCGGTTAATATTCAAGATAGAGAATAAGTGTATATAATAATATTTATAGTAAAGTTTATTTGCAATAAGATTGGTTCTATACAATTTTACGATCCGACGCATAATAACGGAAATATTTCGAATTTTCAAAAATCCCCCCTCCCACTGGTCCGATTTCAGCCATTAACGAACTTGATCTTCCTTTTTACATAAAACGATTAAATTCCGAGTTTGGTAACGATCAAACAAAAATTGCGACCGCTAGAGCATTAACAGACAAATATATACATATATATATATAATTTTGAACGGACCTCATTTTTGTCATCTCCTGGGTAGGATCGATGGACATTTGAAGAAATTTTTTGAAACTCGCGTCATGAGTACGACCTCAATAGCTGATTTCACTTAAGGGAAATCTTCTAAAAATTAAACACATATATTACACTACTTATTCCTAATGAGGAAGATGGGGAGAGATTTGTGCGTTTGGCAGTACTTATAAATGCGAACAGTTCTTTTCATTGATGAAAGTTAATAAATCAAAACATCGTACAAGGCTGACTGACGGTAATTTGGAACATTCTTTTTGTCTTTGTATCAGTGGAATTAATCTAGACATCGATAGATTAGTTTCCCAAATTCAAGCTCAATTATTTCGGTGTCCCTATTTAACTTTCGTTGTTTGTAATAATCCCAAATTTTACAATTTAATTGTAATATAATTACATTGTCGTTATAATGTCATGTCTGATATCTGTCGTTAAAAATTATGAACACTACTTTTAAAATCGGCCCGTGAACGAATTTGCAAGCTATAGTATGGCCCGCAACATATCAAAGGTTGCCCATACCTGCTTTAGATGATGTGATCCCCAGGAAGACGAAACTCCCCAGGGCAGAAGAAAGAGTCTCAGCAAACAACTGCACAAGGAATACAAGAAGCAAGATGAGCTAACATTTCTACCTCACTTGGGTTTTGAACAGGAAATTCACTACTCTCCAGTGATAACGTAATTCCAGCTTGCTCCGTCAAGGAGAACGGATTCACACACCAGGAGAGAAGGTCCGAGTGATGCAACCGAATACCAAGCATCGGGGCGGGGCGCATGTTCTTTCAACCAACAGCACAATACACCGGATCAGCAACACATTACAGCCAAATATGCAGTTGACGGGAACGGCCGGTAGAGACAGTGTTTTACGGCCTACTACATCATTCAAACCGCACCGATTATATATCATAGGCCCGCCAATTATATATCTAAATCCGTTCAAATACAAAGCATACGTGTTGTGGCCAACCCATTAGTGTAAAAAGTTATTTTTATTAATCTATATGTATATAAAAAAAATGAGTGTTTGTCTGTATGTCCATTATACAAGATTAACAGCTGAACCGAATTTTATGAAACTTGGTATGTATATTACTACTAACCCAACTTAGGTTTTAGGCTAAATTAATACTCTCTCAAACGAACAGGAGTGGGGACTATTGAGGCCGTACTCATGACGCGAGTTTTGACAAATGTCCGATCCTACACAGGAGATGACGAAAATGAGATCCGTTCAAAATTATATATATATATTTGTCTGTTAACGCTCTAGCGGTCGCAATTTTTGTTTGATCGCTACCAAACTTCATATTTATTCGTTTTATGTAAAAAGAAAGATCAAGTTCGTTAATGGCTGAAATCGGACTAGTGGGAGGGGGGGGTTTAGAGGTGGGATTTGAAAATTCGAAATATCTCCGTTATTATGGGTCGGATTGAAAAATTGTATAGAATCAATCTTATTGAAAATTAAATTTACTATAAATATTGTTCTATTCATTTATTCTTGAATATTAACCGAGATATTTGCATTTGTATTGTGTGTGTGGTCGGCCGGAGTCGGCTAAGTTCGGGACTTTCCGCCGGGAGCTAGTGCGGCTGTTTCCGTAACTATTCGTCCCTCGTGAATAGGTATAGAGATTCCTTACTACTACTGTTATTATTAGGCAGATTTCTCTATTGTAAAACTTCGCGTGGGAAATCTGCTTAGTTTACGCAGCACCTGCGGGACGGACATTAATTATTAACATGTCCCCAGCACATCGGACTCGGATGTAAGTGCTAAGCATTGAGACGGGAAAATGTAAAAATATTTTACAAAGTAAAACCCAAAATTAATACCATCATCATTCAGCCTCAAATGATTTCCCGGGCGATGCCGGGCACCTTAGCTAGTTATATTATATTTAGTTCATTAAGATAGTGAATGCTCAAGGCATTGCTCGGCACCTTTCGGTACCCAGCTGGCAATCGACGTTCGTGAAGTAGTGTATTTGTTCTACCGGCCAAGCGACTGCATTCTCCAGCCTCTCCCAGACCCAAGAACTGCTTCAAGCCCAAGGCTTATCCACAATTGGATCAAATATTCTTTTTAGAGCTTCAGCAGTTGCAGGACGGCCGTCGGGGAAGAGAAATGGTGGAATGGCGTTAATAGTATCAGGTACCTGATTCATCCATCTGCCTTCACCCAGGCTGTGAGTGTCTCATTACTTCATAGACTTGGACGATCATAATTCTTTTTTACTGTTCGTCTGCATAGTCACATTAGTTATTAGTGAGTTAATATTAGTAATTTTAGCTAATTTTTTTTTAAAAAAAGGTAAAATGATTCAAGATCCAAGGCCGTATAAGAAATTTATTTAATGTATTTTTTTTCCTTTTAATGAGAAAACATTTATTTCATTTAATTAATTCTGATAATCAGAATCAGATTCAGACAGTATTCGTAATTAACAGCTAATTTATAACCAACCTTTATAATTCAGCTGAGTTTAATTTAGTTCATTTATTCGTAAGCATATGTATTCATATTTACCCTTAATATTATTTTTCAAAGGAAATAAAAATATAATTTAATTTTTATCAACAACCCGGCATTTTTAGCAGATTTCCCTTAAGGGGGGAAAAATTTGAAAATTCGAAATATCTCCGTTACTATGAGTCGGATCGAAAAAGTGTATAGAATACATATTATTTAAAATTAAATTTACTATAAATATTTTAATGCACATTTATTCTCTATCTTGAATATTAACCGAGATATTTGCATTTTTCAGTTTTCAGCGTTCAGTAAACCCCACTTCTACTCTTGTTTAGTAAACAATACACTGTTATATAATAAACCACATTATTTGAAGCTTAAATAGGAAATATTGTTTTCCAGAGAACTTTATTATACGAGATAGATGCAAATATGTTCTTGTGACCCCCCTCTCCGTCTTAAATTCATGGACTACTAAAATTTCATTGATTGAGATAAAAATTATTCTGATTCATTATAAATTACAGAACTAGTTATAGTACATAGTTTTCAATAAAATGAATATGTTATGTTCTGTTATGTTTCAGTTATTGTTTTTCTTTCCGCTGAGCCGTTGGCAGACCTGTTTGTTTACATTTGAGACGCTTCCCGCCGGCAGGGGAAAGATTTCTTATTACCGTTTGTATTTATTCATTTAATATTCACGGTGACGTTGTGTTACCAGTATGTAGGTTTATCTGTTATTAATCTTCACGAGGGAAATCTGCCTAGTTTACATGGCCACTGCGTGACGGACTTTTTTTATATAGAAGTAGAGTTCCTATAAGATAAATCTTTTTTTTTTCTTTTTTTTTTTTAATTTTCTACACACCAGCCTATGGTGAGATGGACTTGGCTAAGAAAGGATCGGTTTGACCATCTACCTGCCATTACGACTCAATACAAGATACCTCATTTGATTGCCTTGAACATTAATTAACTTACGCAATTATGGGCAAATAAACATATTTTAATTGATATAAATAGAGAACACCTTCTGTCCCCGTGAGAGTGTAATTCATTAGCAGTACTTCAACCAACTTGTAAGAGGAGGGAGATGAGTTGAAAGTAATATGGAACCGCAATTATGCTCCACCCCTGGGTATATGTGTTGAAAGTGCCCATTAGCTGGGGGATATAAGTGGAAAGGATTAGTTTTAGCCCTCATATTTAATCCATCTCCTCGTGAATAGCGCCTCCGCCAAACTTTTAGTTGTCTATATTCACCTGTTGAGCCGAGGAACGTTCAGTTCGTACTTGAAGTTTTTCCAAACTTTTTCTAAGTTGTGGCCACTACTATGGCATCGCGTGGTGTAAGCAGCCAAGTTTCACAACTACAGGTCTGTTAGGAACTACTCTTTTATACAGTTCCAGGGGTATTCAATGTTTACATTCCTTCTATCATACCTCTTGACTTCCTTGCCAGGCAGGGAGAGGCTGCTTCTCTCATTGCGGTTAATGGGTGTAGCTTCTGTCGAGAGTGGACGATATTTTTGTACATATCACATTAGAAAATACTTTTATATACTGCCTGTAATATTCTTAATAAAAAATAAATAAAACAGTAATATCTTTCATACAAGCCGGGTATATAGATATAAGCAGATTTTCCTTCAGGAAAACTGGACATAATTATGGTCTCGGTACTAAGATCCCAGCTGGAAGGTTGTTACAGATGGGTAAGCAAATATATATAGACTTAAATCGACCTAATTTTTTTCATCTTTTTGGTAGAAACGATAGGCATTTCAAGACATTTTAGCAGATTTCCCTCAAGAGAAATTAGCAATTGAGGTCGTACTCATGACGCGATTTTCGATTTTTTTTCTTCAAATGTCCACCGATCCTACCCAGGAGATGACGAAAATGAGGTCCGTTCAAAATTATATATATATTGCCTGTTAACAATCTAGCAGTCGCAATTTTTGTTGTAACGTTACCAAACTTGATGTATAATCGTTTTAAACAAAAAGACAGATCAATGGCTGAATTCGTTAATGGCTGAAATCGGACAAGGGGGAGGGGGTTTTAAAGGGGGAGAATTTCGAAAATTCTTAATATCTCCGTTATTATGCGTCGGATCGAAAAAGTGTATAGAACCATTCTTATTATGTTCTATAAATGTTGTTATGTACATTTTTCCACTATCTTGATTATTGACTGAGATATTGGTATTTTTTAGTTTTCGGTCATCAGTAAACCCCCACTCCTACTAATCTCATTTTAACAATATTCTATTATGTTATGAAGCACTTTATTTGAAGCTTAAATACCTAATATTGTTCTTGTTAAACTTTTAAGTTTTGAGATAAATGGAAATATGTGACGCACGCGGGAAATATGCTTAGTTAACGCAGCCTCTGCGTGCCGGACTTTTCTAAAATTTAAACGTGAATAGCTGATTTCCCTTCAGAAAAATATGCTGAGGATAAAAAATCACGCCCAAGAGAGTTGCTTAAACTAAGCAGATGACTCACGAACTGGATGACACACGTGTTATCTTGTTTCACCATATGTTCATTAGTTCTAATTAAAAATCCAATGATTAGAAATGGAGGATTACAATGGATTGAAAGGAGGGGGAGGGTCTAAACAAATAAAGCAAAATAATTCGATTGATATATGAATTAGGAGGATATGTACAGAAGAGCGCATTTTGGAGCATCAGTAGTTTAGCAAGATTGGTTCTATAACATTTTTCGATTCGACTCAGAGTAAACGAGATATTTTGAGTTTCAGAATTCCCCCACTAAACCCCTCTAGATCGATACGATTTCATTCATTACTGAATATGATCCATAGTATACTCGTGAACTTCTTCGGTCCTTATCAATATTATAATGAATGTCTTCACCCGAAGACCAGTACCCACTGGCTGTTTGTTCATGTTTCTGCCCGGCATTTTGCTAGACGTTCTTCTAGCATCCTCCGTGCTCGCTCTGAGGCTCAATAATTCCTAGTCAGGTGTGTGTTTATTATTAATAATAATATTTTTCTTTGGTTTAAATGTGTAAAGTTGCTCGCTCTCTCATTATCTGAGCTCACCAGAGCCTAATTCTTTCATTATTTATTATAATTTTCAATTTACTTGGTATTTTTACTACAGACGATTTCCTTTCTTATAGTTTTTTTTTTGTTTTTGATGAAATTTTTACCAGTCATTATTTATTTTCCTATATTTTAATTTTACCACCCAGAGTACTTTATTATTTATTACTCTTTTATGATTATTTATATAATTTATTTAGCTGGCAGAAGATCTGTCTCTTTCATACTTCCCAATGCTGGGCTTTTACATAAATACAATATATTTATTTTTAGCAGATTTCCTTTAACCCTAGAACGGTAGTGATATTATTTCCCACTTAATGGTACTGATACGTAAATTTTACGTGTGCAACTGGTAATTGGCGAAATTATTCAAAATTTGTTAATGTTTGTGACTATTTTTTTATTTTATTAAAATATACACTTTTCTTTAACTTATATCAACGTTAATATCTAATAATGTGCACGGCATTCCTTTCAGGCGCTTTGTTCAAAACACGTTCCGGAGGTTGTGTGCTCCATTCATGTCCATTCTTACCAAGCACAACCCCACCTTCTACATTTATTGTGACTGATCTGTCAATATTGTGTGGTTGAGAGGTTTTAGGTTTTTTTTGCCCCTGTGTTTCTTCTCTTTCTTCAATTGCCTTGATTTTTTCTAAAATTTTCGCACTCTCATCGCTATCTAGCCCACTCTGTGTTGCAATCATTTCCGAAGGCTCAACCACCTCATCACTTGGAGAATACTTCGAATCATCATTGCTGTCGTATCCATATCCATCTATTTCATAATTGTCATTTTCCCCATCTGACCCATCGGAGAGTTATTTCAACAAATTTCTGATTTCTTCATCCGTTGAATATTTTGACTCCACTTTTCCAAAACTATAAACAGATTATTATTATTATTATTTATATTCTTTATTTGTCTTTTTTATATTCAAAAATAAAAGTTAAAATCATTAAGAGAAAATTAATTACAATATAAAAATAAATTGGAAGAAAATAAATTGAGAATAATATTAACTAAGTTATGGCATAAAAACCGGTTATTAGTAGCGATACGTAAATTTTACGTGCCAAAAAGTTGCGTTAATAGTATTGATACGTAAATATTACGTGTCGTTTTTATTTCAAAAAATAGTATTGGATGAGTGGTAAGGTTCACTTAGCTGCACTTGGTGGAGATGAAGGCCAACTGTCTGAAGGGCTCATAGCTGAGGGCTGGGGGTGATGGGGTCGTTAACGGCCGTTGGATAACAGTTTAAACCAGATCATACGTAATTTTTACGTTCACTACCATTACGTTAACCACCTAGGGTTAAGGGAATTCTGCTTGTATACTCTGGTGTAGGAAGGTACTCTAAAAAAATGTTGTTCTTGTGAGTGCTGGTTGTAATATGTCTTATTATTAATGGTAATGCTAAAGCTATTAAATATAGAAAATTTAGCCAGGGTATAAAAGAGTACAAATCATTACCATCACTTGAAATATTCAGAATGAGGAAAAATCCTTCGTTCGTATTAAAAACTTCTTTAATATAGTTTGGTTCTCAGGAGATATATTTAATAGGGAAAAGTTATCATTTACCCAAACAAATACTGCCCATGTTCAACAATAGATTGATATAAATTAGTAACACTTTAAGTTCGTGTGTTTGACATGATGTCTGTAATACAACTGATGAAGGACATTCTATTGCAATCGACACATTTCCCAATTACTCAAGTGGTGGACTGTGACAGACATTAGATTATCATGTTTCGAAGAATTTTTACATTATTCTAATAAATTATAATAAAGTTTTAGAAAGTGATTTCTTCCGTTTAGGTTGTATTAATCAAAAGTCCGTCACGCAGGGCTCCGTGAACTAAACAGATTTCCCGCGTAAAGTTTAACAATAGATAAATCTACATACCGGTAACACAACAACACCGTGAATATTAAGTGAATAAATACAAACGATAATAAGAACCCCGGAAACATCTGAAATGTAATCAAACAGTTCTGCCAACTTCTTACCGGAAAGGAGAACTATCAATGTAATATATCAGAATATAACGTATTAATTTGATTGAAAACTATTTACGAGTACTATAGCGAGTACTGTAATTTATAATGAATCAGAATAATTTTTATCTCAATCAATCAAATTTAAGTGGTCCAAAAACTAGGTGTGGGTCACCAGAACATATTTGCATGTATAATAAATGTCTCTTGAAAACAATATATGGTATTTAAGCTTCAAATGATGTGGTTTATTACATTACCGAGTATTGTTGTGTGTATGTAACATGAGTAGAAGTGGGGGTTTGCTGAAAGCTGAGAACTGCAAATATCTCGGTTAATATTCAAGATAGAGAATAAATGTATATAACAACATTTATAGTACATGTAATATGCTATAAGATTGATTCTATACATTTTTCGATCCGACGTACACTTACGGAGATA
>CM032233.1:128075000-128112500 GCA_019009955.1 Riptortus pedestris
AAAGGTGAATGTCACTAGATATAAATTAGAAACATCATTATTGTACTAACATGATCCGTCGATCTATAATAAGATCACTGGTCAAAGAAAAAGAAAAATATATGGTGAGCAATAATCCCTAAAGTATCAATAATGATACCCTCGACCAAGGTTTGCAGAGCCTTCTTGTCTATTCCCACCTCGTCAAAAAATGTCTGGGTACGTTTAGGGACCGTTCCTCGGGCACCGAACCACAAGCCTATCACCAGAAAATCCCGCTCCCCAAATGATTCCCTAAATTTTTCCGAGTAAAATTTAGTACATTTGTCGTAAATATTTTTCTTTTCCTGGTGGATCTTCTCCGCTTGATCAGGGTCGTTGCTCTCGTAGCTTATCGTTAGGTCCAGAATGTAGGCAAATTTACAATTCTCCTTGAAGGCAATGATATCCGCGTAGCTCGTTGACCCTGCGTCATCGACAGCGTACACCTCTTCAAAGCATGTAAAATTCTTAGCTTTCATAGGAGATGACGCAAATGAGGTCCGTTCAAAATTATGTAAATGTATATATATATATATATATATATATATATAAATACAGGGTCCGGCATAAAAACCTGACGATTTTGTAGTAATTGTTATGTTGGCACCACTGTCATTGAGACGGCGGGAATGTTGTACATCGACAGGTCTATTCTTGCCATTTCAGTAGCCAGTATGTCGTGGTCGGGTGAACATCGAGCGTTTGTGATTGAAGCCTATTTTAAAAATAATGACTCAGTTATTTTAACACAGCGTTTATTTCGCAGACATTTCAATTTAAATCGACACGCGCCTGTTCCCAGCAGAAATTCGATCTTGTTGTGGGTAAAGAATTTTAGGAACACGTCGTCTGCTTTAAAAACGAAATCACCAGGACGAAAACGGACTGTGAGAACGCCTGAAAACATTAACGTGGTAAGAGTAGCTGTTACACGGTCTCCACGACGTTCAGCAGCGAAACATGCTGTTGCGCTAGCCATTTCTGATCGAAGTGTACGACGAATTCTTCATTCCGACCTGAAATTCCATCCGTATAAGATGATGTTAGTGCAACATACTGGCTACTGAAATGGCAAGAATAGACCTGTCGATGTACAACATTCCCGCCGTCTCAATGACAGTGGTGCCAACATAACAATTACTACAAAATCGTCAGGTTTTTATGCCGGACCCTATATATATATATATATATATATATATATATATATATATATATATATATATATATTTCTTTTACCACTCTAGCGGTCGCAATTTTTGTTTTATCGTTACCGAACTCGATATAAATGCGTTTGTAAAAATGAAGATCAAGTTCGTTCACGACTGAAACGGGACTGGGGGAAAGGGGTTTTGAGGGGGAAATGTCGAAAATTAAAAATGTCTTCGTTATTAAAAGTAAGATCGAAAAAGTGTATAGAAGCAATTAGATTGTCAATTTAATTTCCTAATAAATGTTGTTATATAAATGTTTTCTCTATCACGAATATTAACCGAGATATTTTGCTTTCAGTTATCAGTCTACAGTAAAACCCCACTACTACTCATTTCATTTTAACAATAAGCTATTGTAGCATGATCTATGTTAAAATCTACCTTGTCCTCAATAGACCATAAAATATTGGTCTCATTGAACTTTTAATTTTTGAGATAAACGCAAATATGTGGCGCACGTGGGAATTCTGCTTAGTTAACGCAGCCCCTGCTTTAATTTTTGGTGACTGCGTCATGAGTCCAACTTCAATAACTGATTTACCTTTAGGGAAATCTGCTAAAAACGAATTTATCTCCTTTAATATTAGAGAAACAGAGAATATGTATAACACAATATCTATTAGAAATTAAACATGCAACAAGATTTGGTCAGTAAAATATTTCGATCCGTCATAAGATCGTTACCTCTTAAAGGAAATCTGCTAGAAAATGAATTCGACTTAAATGTTTATGCTTCTTTGTTTATACTTGAGCAGAGGATTATACCACTTGATCATTTTCGACTTGCCGTGATACACTCTGTATAACTATTACGTTTGTGTATAAATATTAAAGGCAAATCAGTAAATAAGAAAGGGAGAAAAAAGAAATTTAATTGCCGCTATGGGTTTAAAAGAAAACATTTACGTTGTTTCTAATTTTATTTTCTCTCTCTCTCGCGGTCTTTAGGGATGGAACCCCCAAATGTAATTTCTCATCATCCTCCTTTTTTGTCATGGGGATACCCTTTCTTTTTTACGAGGGAGAGAGAGCTGTGAAAAAAAATCTATTAAGCAACTGACCCTCACAATGAATCTGACCTTAATAAATAGCTGTACATGGAACACATTTAGTAGTTTATTCTAAATGTTTGGTCCTATAGATTTTCAGATTGTTTTGGGTTTTAAAAATTAAAAGTTTACTGTGTATTGCTTGGGGGGGGGGGGTAAATAAAAACTGAACTTACTAAAATTTACTTTAGGCCACTACTCGCTGTGAGATTTTCTCTCACGGGACCAATTGAATTAATTCAAGTTTAAATAATAACTAATTTTTCAACTTTTTACCTTGTATTATCTATTATATTTAATTTATAAATATAATAATATATTAGTAAAAATAAACATAACATATGAAAAGTCCGTCACGCAGGAGCTGCGTAAACTAAGTAGATTTCCCACGTGGTTTTACAATAGACAAATCTGCATAGCGCTAACACTTAACACCACCGTGAGTAAATACAAACGGTAATGAGAAATCTTTCAGTTAATTTTATTAAGCTCCCAGCAGAAACGGCAGAAAGAAAAACAATTATTGATATACATCTGAATATAACAGATTAACTATATTGCAAACTATTTACTATATCTAGTGCTGCAATTTATAATGAATCAGAATAATTTATATTTTAATAAGATAAACGGCATCAACAGAACGTATTTGCATATATCGCACAAAGTAAAAGGTTAGAATACAAGAACTGTTTGGTTACACGAGTGCCGAACTCTTACGGAAACGGCCGAACAAATCCGGAAACTGCCGACAATAGCCGCACACACACTTAATAAAAATGCCAATATCTCGGTTAATATTCAAGATAGAGAATAAATGTATATAACAATATTTACAGTAAACGAAATTTGCAATAAGATTGGTTTTATATAGGTTTTCGATCCGACGTACAATAACGGAGATATTTTGAATTGTCAAAAATCCCCCCTCTCAACCCCCCCCCTCCCACCTGTCCGATTTCGGCCAACAACGAACTTGATCTTTCATTTACATTAAACGATTAAATACCGAGTTTCGTAACGATCAAACAAAAATTGCGACCACTAGAGCGGTAACATACAAATATATATACAGTTTTGAACAGACCTCATTTCCGTCATCTCCTGGGTAGGATCGATGGACATTTGAAGAACATTTTCGAAAATCGCGTCATGAGTATAACCGTAATAGCTGATTTCCCTTAACGGAAATCTGCTAAAATAAATTGTCAACCTGATTGTCAGTGTACCCATTTCTAATGAAATGAAAATGAATTCCCTTCAAAATATATAGGTTGGATTAAATTAGACACTATTTAATTGCAGCCTTTTCACAGGCTAGCAAAGAAGTACTTTCCGTCAAGCCAATGTATTGATATAGACTGTAAAGTGGCGAGGGGGAGTGGGTTGTGGGAATATTGACGAATTTATGTATAGAAGGGTTTTGTCACCTGTCGCTGACGGTTTCAAATAAATACCGTTTCCCTTCCAAATATAAACTATTGCACAACCATAGCATCAGTATTAAATAATATGATTCGAATAGAGCGTTCCTTACATTTATTACTAATATATGTAATGTATGGTAATGTTTTAACTCTATATTTGCATATGTATATATTGTAACGTTTATTACAAAATCATTAATACACGGTGTTGATTAGAGTTCTTTTAGATTCGCAAAATTAAACAGACACAAGCTTCAGAGCTTTTATTTCTCCAAAATTTATTTAACATTGCACAACACTCTTGGCTAATTATTCTTAACTACTACTCACAGTATGTACTGATAGCTTCACTGTTCTTCTTACTACACAGTCCAATAACTCACTCACGATCACTGAAGTTCACAAAAACAGAGCACTGCACTGATCTTCTACTTAAGTAAGGGCACTGCACTGTCTTAAACACGGTACTATACTGTTCTTTACAGAGCCACAGTACAACACTTGTTCTTCACATAAACACTTTACCGCTCTGCAATTAAGTCGCACTGTTCACTAAAGCTGCACTTAACGCGCTGTTGATCACTTGAAGAGACCTGAGAACAAAGCGACTGATTCGGGGCGGACTGCGTCCTTTTTATAGCTTGTCGGAAAACATCAAAGCGGAATTGTCTGGACTCTTCTAGATCTGGACTGGTATTGCCGAGGACGGGCGAGACCATATGTCGGCACCTTTGGTCTCCTTCGTACATCCCAAATACGTGACTATCTCTGGTTTTGTAATAAAACGTAACAGTATATGTATATATATATATATATATATATATATATATATATATACTGTTACGTTTTATTACAAAACCAGTAATAAACGTTGTTAATAAGAGTTCTTTTGGATTGCAAAATTAAACACACACAAGTTTCAGAGTTTTTTTTTTCACTGCACGATTTATTTCACAATGCAATATACTCTTGGTTAATTATTTCTGCTCACAGTATTACACTGATAGTGTCACTGTTCTTCAGATTACACAGTCCAATAATTCACTCACGGGCACTGAAATTCACAAAAAGACGGCACTGCACTGACCTTTACTTCGCGGCACTGCACTGTTACTTACAGTCACGGCACAACACTGTTCTTCTTATAAAAACACTTTACCGCACTGCACTAAGTCGCACTGGAGCACTGATGTGACTATCAAGACATCTGACCACAAACTGAAACTGAGCTACCGGCAAGGTCTCTTATAAATGCCTGTAGAAGGGGCTAGCCAAGGAAAGGTCCAGAAGTTCCAGGAAGATAGGCACGGAAGGCCCTAAATAGATTCTGCCGGCTCCACTAGGTCGAGCTGTACAGGCTTAAATAGAGAAGCAGGATGAGACCGAGGCTCTTCCAAGAAGGGCTGGAAGGGACTAGTGCCTTCCACCAATTAGCGGCACTTCTTTGAACTCCTCCGCACTCCCCAATCACGCGGTTCCTTCTCTGGTGTATTTAATTTTCGCAACAATATATATCTGCAGATTTTTTTTTATTTGTTCCTTCCTATAGTTACCCTATAAGAAGGCTGTTTATTTTTTCTGCACGTCCCATGCAAGTTAGCATATCACAAGCATTTGTAGTGTATTACTAATAATTTATATATAAACTATTTCAAGAGCACAAGTTATATATAAACAATTAACAATAAATTAAAAAATTAAATTATTTATTAACGTCCACTTTTTGCAACTAAGGCTAATTGGGACGGGTTATCTACAGGTTACCACCCTTTTCTAGCCAGGTTGGGACTAAGGATTTTATTTAATGAATTTCGTCACTATATAAATTCCTTTGCCCAGGCGGGAATTGAACTCGTAACTCTAGGTTTACCATGTGAGATAAAGGTCAACACTTCAACTCACATGGCTAACCTGAGCCCCCAATTAACAATAATAACGTTAAATAAAAATAAAAACATATAAAGAGAAGATTATTGTCTTGAAAAAAGAAAAGAAAAAAAAATTATTGAGTATCCTGAAATATTTTAAGTATAGTTGTTGTATCAGCTGTAATAAGTATTCAACCTTTCAATTGTATTAAATGTTCTGCAAATATTTTAAAAGCATTCTTATATTTTAAAATAGCTTGTCTTCTTCCATTGGAAATTTGCCTTTTTGTTCTTCAATGTCTTGTTTTTGTCGTTCGTTAGTCAATAGTCTGCAATCGTATATTAAGTGTTAACATGTTTGTGGAGTTGTGTAATCACAGGGTCAGTATTGTTGTCTTTTATGTTGAATCGTTGGTAGTAAGAATTGTCCTGTTACTAATTGTGTAATCTAGAAGTCTGTCTGTATGCATTTGCTGTTGAAATAAGAGTTAATGTTTGGAATGAAAAGTTTTAAATGTTGTCCTTTATTAATTACAGTCCATTGTTGTTGCCACTTAGATTAGATCAATTAGATGAGTTTTTAACATATATTTTACATGGGCTTTGGAGATTTTATTGTAGAATTCTGGTAATTGGGGCCTTCTCTGGTAAAGGAGACCTACCAGCACTATCGGCCAATGCACTTCCAAAATTATCAGAATGTTCTTTAACCCATGACAAATATATGCTAATATCATTTAGTTCTGCTATAAGGTCTCTGAATAGTTCCGAAAAACAAAACAACAATTAAATTCTAATGGTCAGACAAACTCTTAATAAAGGAGTATATGGTATTTAGCTTTTCAGTATTGTTAATATTTAACATAAATTCCAATGAAAGTTCTTACCTATTTTGAACTATATATGATTGTAAATACTGCTGTCTGTGATTTAAGTGCAGGGCAATGTAGCATTACGTGGTTCAGGCTATTATAAATGAATTTTTTACACCATTCACATATTTCGTTTGATTTTATGATATGGGCTCTACCCATATGGGATATTTTAATGTATTCGCTATTATAGACTCTCAGTTGCTTATGGTCCTTAACTTTTCTATGCTGACGTTAATTTAAAGGTTTTTATTTACGTCCACTTTACTAACTACTTTGGCTACTTTGTCTAATTGGGACGGGTTATCTACAGGGAACCTCCATTTTCTAGCCAGGGTGGGACTAAGGAATCTATTTAATGAGTCCGTCACCTAATAAATTTCTACTGCCCAAGGCGGGAATCGAGGTTACAGAATAGTCTATAAAAGGGATTGTATTTGGCCAACCCCAACTTGCTATCAATTGTATGATTATCTAGTTAATTTTCATCAAAGCTTTTGATTATTTGCGATTAATTTTTAGTTTTACTTAATATGCTCGGTAAGTTGAATAAATATGAATATATTTTTTTAAATATAGTTTCTTTTCATTACAATTTGAAACACGTATTATAATATCTAAATACATTGTTTTATAAATATGAACACTCAAGTAGACAGGCAGCTGCTAAGAGAGAGCTTCAAGTAAAAGGCCCCCGATCAACTCTAGTCCTTTTTTTAGGGGATATCCCATAATGGGAATTAGCTATTATTCCTGCCAGGAAGGAATACAAGGGTTTGGGTTGCGAAGGTGAGAGAGTGACCTTTACTAAGCCTGAACGGCAGAGGGCTGCTCTGGAAGCCCACTCCATAAGTTCCGGAGACATTTTTTTTTTATGATGGCGGTGTTATAAATGGTAACTTAGGGTCCCCTGAGCACCGTATACATCCAGAATTTCGTTCTAACTGTTACTCCGAATTGCTCCCTATAATGGGCTAAGTATACCCAGCGTGTATTTAATAAATGCTCCTGACAACCTTTTGCCTTTAATATTAGCTTCCGAAAAAAGGTGGAATACGTCATGTATGGCTGAGTGTCTGTTGATATCAATACCAAATTAGTTTAAAGCGCTTTGCTTAATATGTATTCGCGGGGAGAAATTTGTTAGGGAAAATATAGTTTATTTTCGGCCCTCTCCCAACTTTCCTGATGGATACAACTTATCACTAATATTTCCCCACATCCATCAACACCCTTCAACTCTCGCTCGTCCAAGTAGGAATCTCTCAAGCGAAGAAATTATATTTTTTTAAGTAATGACAACCAATCTAACCCAAATAGCGGAATGTAATGATTAGTTTATGCATAATGACAGATTTTAGACTAGGTTTATAGCTTAAAGATAGATGGATAGTTTATTGGTTTGACAGTATTTCCCTTCAACAATTGAGCTCATCTTACATAAGATTTGTTAATTATCAGGTTAGTTTAAATTATAAAACAAATGCGTCGCGCAGGAGCTTTGCAAACTAAGCAGATTTCCCATGTGTCATAATAGCACACTTGTGATCCATGTCAAAACATATTCTTTATTTATATGTAAAAATCTTATGAGTAGAAGAAGGGATGGGGGTTACTGACGGCCGACAACAAGATAATACGAATAACTCAGTTAATACTTCAGTTTCGACAAAACGCATAGAACAACAATTGTAGAACGTCAAATGTTTAGCAAGATTGGTCCTATAACCTTTTCCGATCCGACTGATAGAAATGAATATGTTGTGAATTTTCGAATCCCCATCCCTCTAAACCCCCACTACTCAACGTCCAATTTCACCCATAACAAGTATCATATTCAGTGTTGAATGAAACTGTTAAATATATCGAATGGTATACATGATATAAAAAATTTCGAGTTAAGAACTCAAAAGAGAAATCTCAATGGATGACGTAACCACATAACGTATTTGCTTATATCTCACAAAGTATAAGTTCAATGAAAACAATATCCGGTATAACAGAATAAAGTGGTTTTTGATATAATAGGTTATTATTAATATGCCATAAGTAGGAGTGGGTTTTTACTCTAAGCCAAACACAATAAAATCCGAATATCTTGATGAATACTAATGATACAGAAAATATGTGTAGAATACCACTTATAGAAAATTTAATTTTCCATAAAAATGGCTCTATACGATTTTTCGAACGGAAGTATAGTAATGGAGATATTTCGAAATTCCCGCCTATAAACCCCCATCCCACTGGTCCGATTTCAGCCATTAACGAACTTCATCCCCCAAAGAAAATCTGGTAAAAAGTCCGTCAATCAGGAAACTAAGCAGATTTCTCGCGGGCTGGAATGACAGACTGGTCACCTCATCTCGCTATATATTCTCTATTTCCCGGCTAGTAACAAGTCTTTAACAGATAAAAAGGCTGAAAACAAAAAATCCGTCACGCAGCAGATTTCCCGAAGTTCAACAATAGATAAATCTACATACCGGTAACAAAGTGAATATTAAGTGAATAAATACAAACGATAATAAGAAACCTCCCGACGGAAAGCATCTGAAATGTAAACAAACAGGCCTACCAAACATCTTACAGGAAAGAAAAACAATTACTGTAACTTATCTGAATATAACGTATTAATTTGATTGAAAACTATTTACTATATCTTTTACTGTAATTTATAATAAATCAAAATAATTTTTAGCTTTGTCACAATATTTGGTATTAAGGATTCGAATAATGTGGATAACAAGAGTAGAAGTGGGGGCTTGCTGAGGGCTGAAAACTGAAAAACGCAAATATCTCGGTTAATATTCAAAATAGAGAATAAATGTAACGTAAATGAGAATATTTAGTTTGGTAACGATTAAATAATAATTGCGACCGCTAGAGTGGTCAGACAAATATATATATAGTTTTGAACGGACCTCATTTTCGTCATCTCCTAGATAGGATCGATGACATTTGAAGAAAAATTTCGAAAATCTCGTCATAAGTACGACCTCAATAATCATGAGTGCTAAAATTATATATATATATATATATATATATATATATATATATATATATATGATCGTTACCAAAGTCGATATATAAGCGATTGCTGTATAACTAGTGATCAAGTTCATTAACAGCTGAAATCGTACCAGTGAAAGGGAGAGTGTTTAAGTGGGTGGGGGGATTCGAAGATTTGAAATATCTCCCTTTTTATAAGTGATATCGAAAAATTGTATAAGACTAATCTTATTAAGAAGTTAATTGCCTAAAAATGTTGTTACATATTACGTTGTGTCTGTTTCATGAATACCGACCGAGATATTTTGATTTTTTTTGTTTTCATCCATCAGTAAACCACCACTCCTACTCTAGTCGAATTGAAAATAAATTTTTGTATCATGAACAACTTTATTCTAAGTTTAAATACTAAATATTGTTTTCAAGAGACCTTTATTTTGGGAGATACATACAAATACGTTGCGTGTTAACGCCATAAATTAAGATTTTACCTTCTTTTTTCGAAAACTATTATTTGATCTATAGTGTGCTCGATATTTATCTCTTCAGTCAGCAGTAAAGAACATATTTGTTATTGGTTGAAATCGGGCCTGGTATAGTGGCCTAAGGGAAATCAGCTATGAGGTCGTACTCATGACCGTTTCCGTACGATTTTCTTCAAATGTCCATCGATCCTACCCAAGAGATGACGAAAATGAGGTCCGTTCAAAATTATATATATATATATATATATATATATATATATATATATATCTGTTAACGCTCTAGCGGTCGCAATTTTTTATATATCATAGGCGCACCAATTATATATCATAGGCCCGCCAATTATATATCTAAATCCGTTCAAATACAAAGCATACGTGCTGTGACCAACCCATTAGTGTAAAAAATTATTTTTACTAATCTATATGTATATAAAAAAATGAGTGTATGTCTGCATGTCCATTATAGAATCGTAAACGGCTGAACTGAATTTTATGAAACTTGGTATGTATATAACTATTAACCCAACTTAGGGTTTAGGCTAAATTAATACTCTCTGAAACGAACAGGAGTGGGGGTTATAAGAGAGGCCGAATTAAGTACAACAACTACTTTTAGCAGATTTCGCCGTACTTATGACGCGATTTTGACAAATTTCCTCAAATGTCCGATCCTACACAGGAGATGACGAAAATAAGGTCCGTTCAAAATTATATATATATATATATATATATATATATATATATTTATATATATTTGTCTGTTAACGCTCTAGCGGTCGCAATTTTTGTTTGATCGTTACCAA
The DNA here is from genome assembly GCA_019009955.1 of Riptortus pedestris. Classification (NCBI taxonomy): domain Eukaryota; kingdom Metazoa; phylum Arthropoda; class Insecta; order Hemiptera; family Alydidae; genus Riptortus; species Riptortus pedestris. The sequence continues at coordinate 128,085,749 of CM032233.1, forward strand.
ACTTCATATTTATTCGATTTATGTAAAAAGAAAGATCAAGTTCGTTAATGGCTGAAATCGGACCAGTGGGAGGGGGGTTTTAGAGGGGGGATTTGAAAATTCAAAATATCTCCGTTATTATGCGTCGCATTTTATAGAATCAATCTTATTGCAAATTAAATTTACTATACATATTGTTCTATACATTCAGTCAGTATCTTGAATATTAACCGAGATATTTGCATTTGTATTGTGTGTGGTCGGCAGAAGTCGGTTATATTCGGGACTTTCCGCCGAAAGCTAGTTCGGCCGTTTCGGTAACTGTTCGTCCCTCGAGAATTGGTTTAGTGATTCGTTACTACTACTGTTATTAGTAGGCAGATTTCTCTATTGTAAAACATCACGTGGGAAATCTGATTTGTTTACGCAGCCCCTGCGTGACGGACTTTTTTATTGGTAGCAGAATTTGAAAATTCAAAATATCTAAAATATATATTATGAGTCGGATCGAAAAATGTTATAGAAATATTCTTGTCAAACTATTGATATTCTATTCTTTTTCGTCACTCATATATTGAGCGAGTTATATATATTCTCTTCAGTTTTTAATAGGCCCCCAGTTCTATTCATCGGTGTTATACTTAGAAATAGGAAGTATATGGTGAGAAGAGTGCCATGCCAGCGCGTGGGAAATCTGGGTAGTGAACGCAGCCACTGCGCGACTGAGTTTATTTTTATTTCGTTAAGGGAATGAGAAACGGGGAATTGCAGGGCAAAGCTTAGACCGTCTGTCGTGCAAAGGAATAAAGTGTGTCTTGGTTTTAGCATGTGGGAGAATGAATCACTGAACCCTGGGAGAAAGGCCGTGTAATGTGTGACACCGGCAAAGATATATGGCTGAGGCGGGATACCGTGTAGGCCTGGATTAGACTAAATGGAAAACACACCTCCGTCTGCTTAATTCTCATCTCTACATCCCCACGTCCCCTCTTACGCTCGCCAACGCGAACCTTCTGTACTCAGAAAGTCCTGAAAACTGATATTCCCTTATGTAGGGTAACATTTAATCCATCTATTTCAAGTCAACCTTTAAAATGTATTTTTTTCCCATGAGGGAAATCAGATATAGAGGTTGTACTCATGGCGCGATTTTCAAAACATTGCTTCTAATGTCCATCGATCCTAACCAGGGGATGACGAAAATGAGGTCCACACAAAATTATATATATATATATATATATATATATATATATATATATATATATATATATATATACAGTCAACTCGCTATCACGAAATTCCACGGGACTGCCATTCTTGTTCGTGTTATGTATAGTTGGTCTTAGGCATAGTTCGAGTTATAGAGGTGAACTAAATGAAAATTCGTGTTACAGAGGTAAAAAAAAATGTACTGTGATTTCTTCCCTACATCTTCTACAAATCTACATAATCTTAATATTTTACGAATATTTAAATGAATTAAAATATGTATATATGCATAATTAAAAAACAAAGGTAAAACACAGAAAACCAAAAATGACCAAGAGATTTTGCAAAGTTTTCGGCCTTTTCTCTAATTATCGGACCCCCAAGAGGAAGGTTTTTGTCTCTGCATTGCTTAAACCACTTCGTCATGCACTCTTCGACATCACGAAATTCAGCCAATTTCTTCCGCTTACATTTAATATTACCTTCGTTTGCCCGCTTTTCAATTTCTACCTGGTTTTTTATAATTGTTGATAGCGTACTACCTGGAATATTAAACTTGGAAGCGATGTCTTTCTTCTTTACCCCTTCGTTCACCAACTTTATCATTTGTAACTTTTCACCAACAGTCAATGCCTTGGGTTGTCTTTTCGCGCTCATTCTCGAATATTTCACGCACATACAGTCGATACTACATAAATAAAAACGCTCGTCACAAAGTAAACAGACCCGAGACGAGACTGCAAACAGACTAAAGGCTCTTGTCCCCGGTTATGACTCTCCGACAGGTTGCAATCTGAACGCCGGGATTTCGTGATAAACAAATCCATTCTGAGAACATCGTGATATAGAGGTAATGCACTAATCAAATTCGTCTTATCTACTGAACTTGGAGTTACAGAAGTAATTTTTGTCTCTCGTCGTGTTATAGAGGTAAAATATAACCGAAAAATTAGTTTGTGTTACGTATGGTAATTTCTTCGTGTTAGACAGGTTTTTCCAAGGGGATTAAAAATAATTCGTGATATCGAGGATTTCGTGTTATCGAGGTTCGTGTTAGCGAGAGTCAACTGTATATATATATATATATATATATATATATATATATATATATATATATGTCTGTTAACGCTTTAGCGGTCGCAAATCGTTCCCAAACTTGTTATTTAATCGTTTTATGTAAAAATCAAGATCAAGTTCGTTAATGGCTGAAATCGGACCAGTGGAAGAGGGGGAGATTTTCGAAAATTCGATATATCTCCGTTACTATACGTCGGATTAGGATTAATATGATTTGGACAATCAACAGCTAGGTTATTATGCCACTTATAACTATACGTCGGATCGAGAACGTGTATAGTTGGATCCAACCCAAGAGATTACGGATAATTTTTTTAAATAGTAAAACACTTGTAATTGATTCTCAAAGGATAAAACAGATATCGTAAAGCTCTCCGTTATTATAAAAAAAAGATAAACAAAATATTAATAAACATTATTTACAGACAATTAGTGATAATGTAAAAAGTCCGTTACGCAGGGGCTGCATAAACGAAGCAGATTTCCCATGTGAAGTTTAGCAATAGAGAAATCTGCATACTGCTAACACAACACCACCGTGAGTAAATACAAACGGCAATGAGAAATGCAATTAATTTAAATGAGCTCCCAACGGGAACGGCTTCTGAATTGTAAAAAAATAGGTCTGCCAACCACTCACAGCTGAACAGATAGATAGACATATTCTTCACAGGAAAGAAAAAACATAAATACTGATATATATCTGAATATAACATATAAATTTTATTGCAAACCATTTACCTTATCTAGTACTGCAATTTATAATGAATCAGAATAATTTATATTTTAACAACTCAAATTTCAGTAGTCCAAGAACTAAAGTGGGAGGGGGGAGGGCGGCGGATGAACAGAACGTATTTACATATATCTGAAAACGTAACAGCTTAGACTAGAAGTACGGTTAGAAGAAGCTTACACGAGAGCCGGACAGTTACAGAAACGCTCGGCCTTATCGGATACTTACGATGAGAACCGACAATAGCTCTCATCTCGTCCATTATCCACACACAGTTAATAATAATGCAAATATCTCGGTTAATATTCAAGATAGAGCATATAACAATATTTATAGCACATTTAATTTACAATAAGATTGGTTCTATATACGTTCTCGATGCGACGTATAGTAACGGAGATATGTCGAATTTTCGAAAATCCCCCTTTAAACCCCCCTCCCACTGCCCCGATTTCAGCCATTAAGGAACTTGATCTTTCTTTTTACATAAAAATATTAAATAACGAGTTTGGGAACGATCAAACAAAAATTGCGACCGCTAGAGCGTTAATAGACATATATATATATATATATATATATATATATATATATTTATATAATTTTGAACAGTCCTCATTTTCGTCATCCGCTGGGTAGGATCGATGGACACTTCAAGAAAATTTTCAAAAATCGTGTAATGAGTACTACCTCAATACCTGATTTTCCAAATCTCTTGTACTAAGGAAAATCTGCTAAAAAAGCTCCTCTAAAAGTCCTCAATGTCTCAAAAATTGTATGGATAGATTTGCATGTTTGTATGTTCGTTTGACGATTTGAGTCCAGGTCCCTCCCGGTTCTGGCTTGTCGACAAATTTAGATCCAGAAAGATTTATGGTCCGAGTTTCTAGGATAATGGGCTTGCTATTCAGAGCACATAGCGTTAACAGATAGCACACACACACGCGCGCGCGCGCGCGCAAACACTCACACACCCCTCCACACGCACACGCGCACTCCCACACGCACCCGCACACACCCCTGCACACGCACACGCGCACTCACACACGCACACGCACACACACCTGCACACGCACACGCGCACTCACACACGCACACGCACACACCCCTGCACACGCACACTCGCACTCACACACGCACACGCACACACACAAGCACACGCGCACACACGCGCACTCACACACGCACACACACCTGCACACACACGCGCACACACGACACGCGCACTCACTCACGCCACACGCACACACCCCTGCACACGCACACGCGCACTCACACACGCACACGCACACACCCCTGCACACGCACACGCGCACTCACACACGCACACGCACACACCCCTGCACACGCACACGCGCACTCACACACGCACACGCACACACACCTGCACACGCGCACACGCACACACACACACACACACACACCTGCACACGCACACGCACGCGCACGTGCGCACACACACCTGCACACGCACACGAACGCGCACGCACACACACACCTGCACACGCGCACACGCACACGAACGCGCGCGCACGCACACTCACACACACACACACACAAACGAGTCATGTTGGGTAGAGAATTACCGTGTTTTCACATTAACTCACCACATATTTTCAACAAAAAGATTAGACCCTGTATCTTCTTCTTTATGGGTTTTATTATTTCATAATACGTATATTATCCCTTAAGGGAAATCAGCTATTGAGGTCGTACTCATAACGCAAATTTCAAAATGTTTCTTCAAATGTCCATCGCTCCTATCTGAGGTGACGAAAATGAGGGTCGTTCAAAACTTTATATACATGTAAATATATATATATATATATATATATATATATATATATATATATATATATATATATATGTGTGTGTGTGTGTGTGCGTGTGTGTGTGTGTGTGTGTGTGTGTTACCGCTCTAGCGGTCGCAATTTTAGTTTAATCGTTACCATACTCGATATATAAGCGTTTCATACATTGCTAAAGGTCAAGCTCGTTAATGGCTGAAATCAGGACTAGGGGAGGGGGTGAGGGGTTTAAATGGGGGTTTATCGAAATTTCGAAATATCTCCGTTACTATACGTAGGGTCAAAAAATTGTATACTTGTATAAAAATGTCCTAAAAATATATTTATATACATTTATTAACATAGATATTTGCATTTTTCAGACTTCAGGAAACCCCTACTTCAAATAAATAGTACTCTGTTATATAATAAACCACATTATTCGAAGCTTAAATACATTACATTGTTTTCAAGAGACCTTTATCGTACGAGATACATGGAAATATGTTTTGGTGACCCCCCCCTCCCTTATTAAGTTCTTGTACTCCTATAATTTGATTAATTGAGATAAAAATTATTTCCGGAGAAAAGAAAGGATTTTTAAACAACATTTCTTCATTATTTTATTTCCTAAAGCAGTAATTTGACAATTAACCACTCGGTAAGGTTTATTGAGCTTGAGTTTTTATTCTGTGGAGAATTAGTAGGATTATATTGACTGAGAGGAATATTTTTAAAGCATTGCTAATGCCCAGGAGGGCGAAACGTCTGCTTTATGAAATACAAGAAGAAAGAAATGCTTTTTAGAGATTTAATAATCCTTTCTTTTGACCTGAAATACTTTAATTGGTCTCAGTAAAGATTAGGAGCAATATAAATTATTCTAATTCATTATAAATGGCAGTACAATATATAGTAAATAGTTTTTAATAAAACTAATATGTTATATTTTGATATATTTCCGTTATTACCGTTTTTATTTATTCACGGTGTGTTGTGTTACCAGTATCAATCAATAATATTCTGTATTTTGTTATATAACTATTACAGGGGTCTCGTGGCCTTAGAAAGAAGGAAAAATAAATAAATAAGATAGAACAAAAGAGAATACAACCAATATACTAACAACAACTAAATGAAATGCAAAACGTCTCCATTTAGAATTTTAGAAAAAGAAGATACCACAACAAAAAATAAAACAAAACGATAGAGTATAATTAAAAAAACTAAATTCTCCTATGAAAACTAAGCAAAATTAAAAATAATTATTCCATTCAAAGCTTCTATTCAAAAAGAACGAATTCCGTGATATAATAATACAAATTTGACAAGGCACAATTATCAATTGACATAAGTAAAGATTGAAGCTGTTCTTCATTCTGTACATACTGTACATACCAAGATATTCAAGCCCAAGCAAAACATATGATACTCAATTCATGGCAGAAAACTTGGTTTACCACAACTGATAACAAATTTCGAGAACTGAAACATACACTTGGTGAAGTGCCTTCCTCAAAAAGGCTAATTAGAAGAGAAGAAGTAGTTTTAACGAGGTTGAGAATTGGCCATTCACGACTAACTCGCACTTACCTACACACTGGAGAAGACGAACCCTTCCTGCCAACACTGTAACTGTAGACTTACTATAAAACATATACTTACTGACTGCTATCTAAGGACTCACATAGACCTACCATACACTTTGACTGAATTACTACATGACTGTAGCCCGCACATAGACCGCGTATTACAATACTTGAAACTAAACAACATTTTCAAAAAGTTATAATGTAGGGCAATACTGAAAATATTTGCAGAAATAAGCATACTGACGTAAATATAATAATTATATGTTATAGGTTAAATATGTTATATGTGTTGAATATGTTATATATTAAATATGTTATGTGTTAAATATGTTACAGGTTATATGTTAAATATGTTATAGGTTATATGTTAAATAGATTATATGTTAAATATGTTATAGGTTATATGTTAAATATGTTATAGGTTATATGTTAAATATGTTGTAGGTTATATGTTAAATAGGTTATAGGTTATATGTTAAATATGCTATAGGTTATATGTTAAATAGGTTATATGTTAAATATGTTATATGTTAATTATTATGCTGTATATTAAATAACTGATTCGTCGCTAAATCGCCCCTGTTGCGAAATACGATTATTATATGAATAATATGAATAATATATATATGTTCTTCATTTCTTGCTGGAGGTTCATTGTGTACAAGATAGCGTGCTCTCAATGAATCATAGAGTGGACATTCGAGGATAAAGTGATAGAGGGTGTCTTGTTTATACTGGTTGCAGACTGTACAGATGTGCTGAGTGTTTATCTTGTAGGCAACGCCATTCAGGAAGAGGCGAATCTCTTCACTCGACGACAGTCTCAGCTGGATTAGGGCTCTCTTCTTCTCTAAAGGCACATCAAACTGGAGATACTCTTCGCCCAGACCAAGGGAACTCAAATTTCGGAATAGAGGGCTGTAGCGAGAATTCAGAACTCCTGTGTTACCAGTATGTAGATTTATATATTGTTAAACTTCAAAAGGGAAATCGGCTTAGTTTACGCAGCCCCTGCGTGACGGACTATTTTAATATCATTCATTACTTAGATCTAGGGAGGGTTGAATGTCTGTGATAACAATGGTAGGGCTTCCTTAGGTGGTGAGTTAGCGCGGGGCAGGGGGAAAGTTTAATCTGCCGGCTTAGGTGGAGTTTATTGCTAATTGGTTTTCTAGGCGGGGCAAATGAAGTCATTTAGATCTTGGGGGTTCGGTCACCAGAGCCTAGCTGCTCTTTGTCACCTCCATAGACTCATTCGCCGGCCATAGTCACCACATTAAATAAAAATTGATTCTCTTTCTTCGCGCTTACTCTCAAATAAGAAAGAAATTAAAGTAATTCCACATTTTCTTCCAATATCTGACAAGTCTAGTAAGACCTATATTGCGGCAATTAACAGTATCTTAACACTCTTGATATGAACGAGATAGTTAGCAGTTTTCCCTTAAGAGAAATGAGCTATTGAGGTCGTACTCAAGAGGCGATTTTCGAATAATTTGCTCAAATACCCATCTTTTTAAACTGGTATATACACTCAACCGCAAAAAAAAAACCGGACACCTCATTTTTGTCGTATTAAAAGCTAATTTTCAGCAATTTTCTTTATGTGGTTATTCTAGTTATTACAGAGAATTTAGAGTCTAAGTCCATTGAACTAATCCCTTCAGGATTAGTAAACAACTAGATAAAACTCAGATTAGATTTATTTGTTGTGAAGTTGATCTATTCTATACTGTAAGTAGTTTTTCGCATATTTAAACATCTTTAATTATTAACCAAGCATTTTCTTTAATTAATGTTTTATTTTTATTTCGGACCAGAATAATGGGTCTTTCAAACTTAGATGGAAGGCCGGAGCTTACGTTACATTGCCGAAACGCTTGGGGTAGCGAAGTCTACCATTCACTGTAATAAAAATGAAGAATAATTTTTTTTTTTAAATGTGTTAATTTATCTTTTTTTTTATTTTGTAAATAATCATTAAAAATTATTCACTTTTGGCAGATTTTGTTTAAATAACTTATAGATTAACCAATTATTTTAATTAAAAAGATTAATATACATATATATTAAGTATTTAACAAAATTATAAGACTAAATCTAAGTTTTTTTTTTGCGGTTGAGTGTATATATATATATATATATATATATACTTATTTTTCTCTTACCGATCTAGCAGTCGTAATTATTATTTTATCGTTACCAAACTCGATATATAAGCGTTTCATGCAAAATATATAATAATAATATAATGCCTATACGTCGGATCGAAAAATTGAATAGAATTAATCTTATTTCAAATTAAATTTACTATAAGGATTGTTGTAAATTTATTCTCTGTCTTGAGTATTAATCGAGATATTTGCATTTTTATTAAGTGTAACGGACGAGCTATGGCCGCTTCTATTCGTCCCCTCCGAAAGCTAGTTCGGACGTTTCCGTAACTCTTCGGCACTCGTATGGAGATTTCTCTATTGTATAACTTCACGTGGGAAATCTGCTTAGTTTACGCAGCCCCTACGTGACGGACTTTTGTATTTATTATATTATTTGTCTGTTAACGCTCTAGCGGTCGAAATTTTTGTTTGATCATTACCAAACTCCATAATTAATCGTTTTATGTAAAAAGAAAGATCAAGTTCGTTAAGGGCTAAAATCGGACCAGGAACAGGGAGGGTTATGAGAGGAGAATTTTGAAAATTCTAAATATCAGCGTCACTATACGACGGATCGTAAAATAGTTAGAACTAATCGGATTGAAAATTAAATGTACTATGAATATCGTAATATTCATTTATTCTCTATCTTGAATATTCACTGAGATATTAGAATTTTTCAATTTTCAGCCTTCACCAAACCCCACTTACACTCATGTCACATAAACAATACTCAGTTATATAATGCACCCCATTATTCGAATATTAAATACCAAATATTGTTTTCCAGAGTCCTTTATTATACGTGAGACATGCAAATATGTTCTTTTGATCCCCCACCCACTTCTTTTGTTCTTTGAACACAAAAATTTGAGTGATTCAGATAATAGTTATTTATTATACAAGTGACGAAAGTAGATTACGAAAGTGATTACTTTCTTCACTCTATTGCAAAATGTTTCACTTTCTTCACTCATTTCAGTTTAGTAATGTTACCATTATTCAACGATTACTGAATTATTCTGATCTCCCCAGTGAGGAAGGGACAGTCGCAAACGTACGAGCACTTCACAAATGTAAGTAGCAATCTGTAATTATATTTAATAATAATACCAAGTGAGTAGGGACAATATCTAGCAATGAATTATGATAGGGTTTTGTTAAATTAATGTTATTATTTTATTGAAAAGGGATAGCCCCTGAAGAGGTGGTATTTACGCCACAAAACATGTATAGTATGAATAAAGTTTGCGCGGAAAAAATGTTTTTTATTGCTGACCCTTGCCATAAACTCTGAAGAACTTATAATAACATTAGGCCCAGATCAAGAAGAATATATATATATATATATATATATATATATATATATATTTATTTATTTGTATAGATGTTTTGTCCCGATTATTTTTATAGATGGTGTAATTGTTTGAGATTTGTGGCCAATTTTGATGAAAGGCAAATATTTATTTCTAGCATTTTTTCTATTCCTCAGTGCTTTAAACAGGTAATGCATTATATATATTGCACATTACTGTTGTTGAATACAGTGTGGTATATGTTATTTGTACCTACCAAGACTAGAATGACTTATATACTAAAAAAGCCCGTCACGCCGGGGCTGCGTTAACTAAGCAGATTTCCCAAGTGCACTACGTATTTGCATTTATCTCAAAACGTAAAAGTTCAATGAGAACAATATTTGGCATTTAAGCTTCAAATAAAGTGCTCTATAGCATAATAGAATATTGTTAAAATGAGATGAGTTAGAGTGGGGCTTTACTGAAGACCAAAAACTAGAAAATGCAAATAATTCAGTTAATAATCAAGATAGTGAAAAAATGTACATAACGACATGAATAGAAAATTACATTTGCAATAAGATTGGATTTATACAATTTTTCGATCCAATGCATAATACCGAAGATATTAAGGACTTTCGAAATTCTTCTCCTCTAACCTCCCTCCCCCTCTCCCCCTGGTTCGATTTCAGCCGTGAACGAATTGATATCTCGCTCTCTCCTCTCTCTCTCTCTCACACACACACACACTCTCTCTCTCACTCTCTCTCTCTCTCTTATAATTAGTACACTGTAGCTATTAGATTATGTTGCAACTATTGATATGCGTTATTATAATTATTACAATACAACCATACCACACATATATATATATATATATATATATATTTTTGAACGGACCTCATTTTCGCCACCTCCTGTGCAGGATTGATGGACATTTTAAGAAATTTTTCAATAATCACGTCATGTGTATGACCTCAATAGCTGATTTGAATTTGGGAAATCTGCTAAAATAGAAAACATTTGAAAAATACATATATATATATATATATATATATATATATATATATATATATATAATGTTTAACTGACTTTATTTTCCTCATCTCCTGAGTAGGATCGATGTTCATTTGAAGATTTTTTTTTAAATTGCTGATCAATTGCTTCCATTAAGGAAAACATGCTAAGCTAAGGATAAAATGTGTTTTAGAGGGGAAGGTGTTTCATACTCCATTGATTTAATTCCGAGAAGAACCTCTTCACACTTTATTCCATAACCATTTCCTGGGTGAAACGAAATTTGAGGGCTTTATTCGACGAAAGTCTCAATTGTGCTGAAAGCCTTAAGCCGGAATATGGTCGAAGCGTAGGTGTTGCTCCGTTTTAGTGCTCTTTTAAATCCTATATTCGGATGAAATTGAGGCGGGTTGGGCCCGTGAAATGCCTTCTTCATTTGGCTCTTCCTCCCACGTCACTGCTTATGCTTAGTCTTTTGAGTCAAACCTCGGGCTAGTATAAATCATTATGGCCAGCCATAATCTTCTACTTTGACTAAAAGTCGGTCAAGCATTGGCCACATCAACTGCAATGACAATACATTTTCCACACACGACAAGCTATTAGCAGATTTCTCTTAAAGGAAATCAGCTATTGAGGTCGTACTCTTAACGCGATTTTCGAAACATTTGTTCAAATGTCTATCAATCCTACCTAGGAGATGACGAAAATGAGGTATACATATGGATATATATATGTAATTGTTAGCTCTGCCTGTACATTGATTTTTTTCGCGAAATTTCACGATAACTTTTCGTTTCACATGTCATAGACACCATAACTGCATTTTGTTTCTTTCGTGTGTGTTTGTTTGTTTTTTGTTTATCTGTTTGTTTGTTTGTTACCTTTTCACGCTTAAACGGCTGAACCGAATTTTATGAAACTTGAAATGTATATTACTACTAATTCAACTTAGACTTTAAGCTATATTAATATCCTCTGAGACGAACAGGAGTGGGGGTTATAAGGAAAGCCTGAAATTAAAAATAGCGATATTTCGTTTCCTATTGGTTTTTCGGCAAATATAAACAGAACAAAAGTTGTTTATTTTGTTATTTAGAGTAACTTTTCTTATATAAACTTTTCTCGTATACCGAACTATAAACGAGATATACGCTAAAACCTATAGCGGAAGTGAACAATTTTATTTGGGACAAAAGACCCAACCAAAATAAATAAAACTCGGTATGTGTATTAGCACTAACGCTTTCATTATAACAAGCGTTTTCTTGTTGTAAAAGTTGTTTATTTTGTTATTTAGAGTAACTTTTGTCATATTCATTTTTGTCTTTTAACAAAGTATAAACGAGATATACACTATAAACTAAAGCGGGAGTCAACTATTTCATTGGGTTTTTAAACCGAACTTAAAAAAACTCGGTATGTCAATTAGCATTAATTCTTCCATGATTATTAGCTATATTAAAATTTTTAGGTTAGAACGGGAGTGGGGGTTATAAGGGAGGCCTGATATAAAAATTCGCGATATTTCATTGTCTATTTGTTTTTCGACAAACATTCACATAACAAAAGTTGTTTACTTTGATATTTAGATTAACTTTTGTTTGTTGTTTTGTATACATTTCTCCAGGAACAAAGTGTGGACAAAGTAATTTGTGTAGAAATATTATATTATAGGAAAATTAATTCAATCTATTTTAATATTTTGCCCTTAATAACTGAAATCTATGCATAATGCCCAGGAGACGGGAAATATGACAATTTGGAGGATAGTGAAGACTTACATAAAAAAATAATTTTCTTATTAACAAATGCCAACAACGGGTATTAACCCTAAACACTGGGATGGGTAAATGTCAAAAGATTGTGCAAAGTAAAGCCTTGCCAAAAGAATACCATCACCATTCAGCCTCAGCAGAAATATCAGAAATATATATATATATATATATATATATATATATATATTTCTGCGGTCGCAATGTTTATTTGATCGTTACCAAACTCGATATTTAACCGTTTTATGTAAAAGGAAATATCAAGTTCGTTAATAGCTGAAATCGGACCAGTGAGAGGGGGGATTTAGAGGGGGGTATTTTCGAAAATTCGAAATATCTCCGTTATTATGCATGAGATCGAAAAATCGAATAAAACCAATCTTATTAAAAATTAAATTTACTATAAATATTGTTATATGCATTTATTCTTTATCTTTAATATTATCTTAGATATTAGCATTTTTATTAAGGGTGTGGGACCCCCTTGAGGTCCGTTCCAAATTATATATATTGACTGTTAAGAATCTAGCAGTCGCAATTTTTGTTGTAACGTTACCAAACTCTGTAGTTAATCATTTCTTGAAAAAAGAAAAATCAAGTTCGGTAATGGTGGAAATTGGACTAGTGGGGGAGGGGGTTAGATGGGGATTTTAAAAATTCTAAATATCTTCGTTATTATACTTCGGATCGAAAATCTGAATAAGACCAATCTTATGGAAAATTTAATGGTCTATGAATGCTGTAACAAATGTTTTTTATTATCTTGATTAGTAACCAAAATATTTGCTTTTTTCAGATTTCAGCGTTCAGCAAACCCCCACTCCTATTCTCGCCATAGTAACAATTAGCTGTTATATTATGAAGCACATTATGTTAAGCCCAAATACTAGATATTGTTTTGATAAAACTTTTACGTTTTGAGTTTAATGCAAATACATGACGCACGTGGGAAATTTGCATAGTCAACGCAGCCCCTGCGTGATTGACGTTTTTTATAATATGCATAATCCCTATTACTTTTCTCCCTTGGTTGACCTTCCGCCTGTGAATTTAAATAGGTCATATTTTCACCTTGTATGAATAGGGGCGACTTTTTTTGTGATGTTTGTTGTATGGAAGCTGCAATTTGAGCGTGTTTGCTTTGAATAAAATATGGCTCTCTTTTCTATATCTCCTGGCGTACGGGGTATGGTCGTACATCTTCCTGCCACGGGGCAGAGAAAAGGAATGTCGGGAAGATAGATGGTATATTACGTTAGGCCATATAGTCACTCCCTTCTTAACGGCGAATAAGAACACCGACATGATGGGGGAAGCAGTTATGACTCGCGTAGTCTTATTGAGCAACTAAGTAAGAAAAAAAAGTCCGTCACGCAGGGGGTGCGTAAACTAAGCAGAGTTCCCACGGGAAGGAGTTGTTAGTAGGATGACTATGATATAGCTACTAGTTACATCTATGTGCTGAGTGCAGGAGGAACGTGGAGCAGATTGTGCTAGCTGTGTTAGTAGAATGACTATGATACAGCTACTAGTTACATCTATGTGCTGAGTCCAGGAGGCACGTGGAGTAGATTGTGCTAGCTGAGTTGTTAGTAGAATGACTATGATACAGCTACTAGTTACATCTATGTGCTGAGTGCAGGAGGAACGTGGAGTAGATTGTGCTAGCTGAGTAGTCAGTAGGAATACTATGATACAGCTACTAGTTACATCTATGTGCTGAGTGCAGGAGGAACGTGGAGTAGATTGTGCTAGCTGAGTTGTTAGTAGAATGACTATGATACAGCTACTAGTTACATCTATGTGCTGAGAGCAGGAGGAACGTGGAGTAGATTGTGCTAGCTGAGTAGTTAGTAGGATGACTATGATACAGCTACTAGTTACATCTATGTGCTGAGTGCAGGAGGAACGTGGAGTAGATTGTGCTAGCTGAGTAGTCAGTAGGAAGACTATGATACAGCTACTAGTTACATCTATGTGCTGAGTGCAGGAGGAACGTGGAGTAGATTGTGCTAGCTGAGTAGTCAGTAGGAAGACTATGATACAGCTACTAGTTACATCTATGTGCTGAGAACAGGAGGAACGTGGAGTAGATTGTGCTAGCTGAGTAGTTAGTAGGATGACTATGATACAGCTACTAGTTACATCTATGTGCTGAGAGCAGGAGGAACGTGGAGTAGATTGTGCTAGCTGAGTAGTTAGTAGGATGACTATGATACAGCTACTAGTTACATCTATATGCTGAGAACAGGAGGAACGTGGAGTAGATTGTGCTAGCTGAGTAGTTAGTAGGATGACTATGATACAGCTACTAGTTACATCTATATGCTGAGAACAGGAGGAACGTGGAGTAGATTGTGCTAGCTGAGTAGTTAGTAGGATGACTATGATATAGCTACTAGTTACATCTATATGCTGAGAACAGGAGGAACGTGGAGTAGATTGTGCTAGCTGAGTAGTTAGTAGGATGACTATGATACAGCTACTAGTTACATCTATATGCTGAGAACAGGAGGAACGTGGAGTAGATTGTGCTAGCTGAGTAGTTAGTAGGATGACTATGATACAGCTACTAGTTACATCTATATGCTGAGAACAGGAGGAACGTGGAGTAGATTGTGCTAGCTGAGTAGTTAGTAGGATGACTATGATACAGCTACTAGTTACATCTATATGCTGAGTTCCCACGGGAAGGTTTACAACTGGTAAATCTACATACCACCGTGGGTGTTAAGGGAATAAATACAAACGGTAATAATAAATCATTCAGTCAATTTACTAGTTAGTAATATCTACAACGGAAAGCGCCCGAATTATATACAAATAGGACAGCCAACATCGCCGCACTGAATACATATAATTATTCTAGACCGGAAAGATGAGCAATTAATGAAATATATCCGAATATAACATATTAGTTTTATTAAAAACCATTTACAATAGCTAGCAGAGTTATATCAAATGAATCAGAATAGTTTCTATCTCAATCACCCAGATTTTAGTAATCCTAGCACAAAAGAAGGGGGGGGGGGTCAACAGAACGTATTTGTTTGTATCTCGTTTTATAAAGCTCTGTTGAAAATAATATTTGTCATTTAATCTTATAATAAAGTGGTTCAGGATAAAGCAGCTTATTATTAATATGACACTAGTAGAAGTGGAGGTTTACTGAAAGCTCGAAACAATAAAATCCGAATATCTAGGTTAATACTCATTATACGGAAAATATGTATAAAACAATATTTTTAGTAATTACAATTTGCAATACGATTGTTTCTATACAACTTTTTAGTAACAGAAATATTTCGAATTTTCCAAATTCCTCTCCTCTAAAACCACCTCCCTCCCCCTTGTCCGATTTCAGCCTTTAACGAACTTGATCTTTCTTTTAACATAAAACGACTAAATATCGAGTTTGGTAACGATTAAACCAAAATTGCGACCGCTAGAGTGGCAACAGACAAATATCTATAGTTTTGAACGGGTCTCATTTTCGTCATCTCCTAGGTAGGATCGATGGATATTAGAAGAAAAACTGAATATTGCGTCATCAGTACGACCTCTATAGCTGATTTCCCTCAAGGGAACTCTGCTAATATAAACGAGAAAATATGATCTCTTTAACTTTATTAACAAATCGTTGGTCAACAAAATTGACAAAAAACGTCAAATGATTATTAAAACCATTTTTATTTCTCCACTAGTTTCGTATCCACATGATGTCTCATCAGGACAATATAAAATACAAAGCGGGCACTATTCTACCAACTACATCGTTATATAGGACCTTCCACTAGCAGTGCCAGCCACAGAATGGCGGGTCAAGTCAGCTGATTTATATCCCTGACGCATGGAAATAAAAAAAATCTATTATCCCTAATGAAATGAAGTCTAAATAGTATATAAGTCCAGTGATTAATCCCTGTTGATATTGATGAATTATGTTTCTACAATGAGAAAAAATATACCAAGAGTATTATCTTCTCAAAATAGGAATCACTACACGTGATAAACTTGGATAATAAGGACAATAAAACATCCCTACCGGATAACCTAATTAACTTGGATTTTTTGGGAATTTCAGAGAATCTGCATGGATTAAAACGTTGGTAAAAGGATAATCTATATGGATGAATGGAGTAGGGCTACTATATAGCTGCTAGTTACATCTATGTGCTGAGTACAGGAGGAAGGTTGAAGAGATTGTACTTGGTAAGTAGTCAGTAGGAATACTATGATATAGCTACTAGTTACATCTATGTGCTGAGAGAAGGAGAGAGGGAGAGTACATTGTGCTTGGTGAGTAGACTGTGCTAGCTGAGTTGTTCGTATTATGACTATGATACAACTACTAGTTACATCTATGTGCTGAGTGCAGGAGGAAGGTTGAAGAGATTGTACTTGGTAAGTAGTCATTAGGAAGACTATGATATAGCTACTAGTTACATCTATGTGCTGAGTGCAGGAGGAACGTAGAGTAGATTGTGCTAGCTGAGTAGTCATTAGGAAGACTATGATATAGCTACTAGTTACATCTATGTGCTGAGTGCAGGAGGAACGTAGAGTAGATTGTGCTAGGTGAGTAGTTAGTAGAATGACTATGATACAGCTACTAGTTACATCTATGTGCTGAGAGCAGGAGGAACGTGGAGTAGATTGTGCTAGCTGAGTTGTTAGTAGAATGACTATGATACAGCTACTAGTTACATCTATGTGCTGAGAGCAGGAGGAACGTGGAGGAGATTGTGCTAGGTGAGTAGTTTGTAGTATGACTCTGATACAGCTACTAGTTACATCTATGTGCTGAGAGCAGGAGGAACTTGGAGTAGATTGTGCTAGCTGAGTTGTTAGTAGAATGACTATGATACAGCTACTAGTTACATCTATGTGCTGAGTGCAGGAGGAACGTGGAGTAGATTGTGCTAGCTGAGTAGTTAGTAGGAATACTATGATACAGCTACTAGTTACATCTATGTGCTGAGTGCAGGAGGAAGGTTGAAGAGATTGTACTTGGTAAGTAGTCATTAGGAAGACTATGATACAGCTACTAGTTACATCTATGTGCTGAGTGCAGGAGGAACGTGGAGTAGATTGTGCTAGCTGAGTAGTCTGTAGGAAGACTATGATACAGCTACTAGTTACATCTATGTGCTGAGAGCAGGAGGAACGTGGAGTAGATTGTGCTAGCTGAGTAGTTTGTAGTATGACTCTGATACAGCTACTAGTTACATCTATGTGCTGAGAGCAGGAGGAACGTAGAGTAGATTGTGCTAGGTGAGTAGTCAGTAGGAATACTATGATATAGCTACTAGTTACATCTATGTGCTGAGAGCAGGAGGAACGTGGAGTAGATTGTGCTAGCTGAGTAGTCAGTAGGAATACTATGATACAGCTACTAGTTACATCTATGTGCTGAGTGCAGGAGGACGGGAGAGTAGATTGTGCTTGGTGAGTAGTCTGTAGGAATTTCATCTGTGCATTGTGAAGTAGAGGAAATTATTTTGCTCATATTAGAGCAATCCCATATTTTACTATCTCGTAACACTAAGTACAAAGTAATGGACAGAAAAGGATTATGCTAGTTGTAGCGTGTTGTAAGAAGAATACTATCTATATCTCCTGTTAAAACTAAGCACAAGGTGACGGAGAATGAAAGATTTTGCTAGTATCAGCGTGTGGCTAGTAGAATATTATCAAAATCTCATGCTGATAGTAAGAGAAAAAGTGATGGAGAGAGAAGTATAATATTAGTATCAGCTTATTGCTAGTAGAATACTATATATTATGCATGGTAACACTACAAGCTGAAGTAAGAAGGAATATGCCGTGATTAGTAACGTCCTGTTTATGACTTATATTTACCCAAAGTGCAAAGTGCAGGATTAAGAGAGAATGTACAGATTTTAGTGGGATACTATCTATAGTTCGTGGTAACACTAAATGCAGGTGGAAGAAGGAATGTGTCGTGATTAGTAATGTACTGTTTATGACTTATATTAACCCTAAGTGCAAGTGCAAGATTACTGGAGGATATGCAGATATTATTAGGGTACTATCTATTGTTCGTGGTAACACTAAGTCCTGGTGGAAGAAGGAATGTACCGTGATTAGGAATGTACTGTTTATGACTGATATATACCGTAAGTGCTAAGTGCAGGATTACTAGAGGATATGCAGATATTAGTAGGATACTATCTAGTTATTAACCGGTGTTGAAGAAGGTGTAATTATCAATTAGTAACTTGTATTGCATGACTTATTCATGCATAACTGGTGCAAAGTACCATATGATATTAGTTCATACTTTCTATTGTTCGTGTTAACACTAAGTGCAGGTGGAAGAAGGAATATGCCATAATTAGTAATGTACAGTTTATGACTGATATTTACCGTAAGTGCTTAGTGCAGGTGGAAGAAACAATGTGCGGGTATCCGTCTATACTATCTACAGCTTAGGGTAACAAAGTTCAAAAGGAAGGTAGAACGTGTTATGATTAGTGATGTTCTGTTTGACTTATATTAGCTCTTAGTACAAAGTGCTGGATTAACGGAGAATGTGCAGACATTAGTAGGATACTATCTATTATTCGAGGTAACACTATGTGCAGGTGGAAGAAGGAATTTTCCGTGATTAGTAACATCCTGCTTATGACTCATATTAACCCTAAGTGCAAAGTGCAGGATTAAAGGAGAATGTGCAGATATTAGTAGGATACTATCTATTGTTAATGGTAACACTAAGTGCAGGTGGTAGAAGGAATGTGCCGTGATTAGTATCTCCTGTTTATGACTTATATTAACCGTAAGTGCAAAGTGTAGGATTAAGAAAGAATGTGCAGATATTAGTAGGATACGTTCTATTGTTCGTGGTAACACTAAGTTCAGGTGGAAGAAGGAATGTACCTTGATTAGTAACGTCCGGTATATAACTTAAATTAACCCTAAGTTCAAAGTGCATGTGGAAGAAACAATGTGCAGGGATTAGAAGGATACTATCTACAGCTTAGTACGACAAAGTTCAAAAGGAAGTTGGGACCTGCAGAATTAAGAGAGAATGTGAAGAGATTAGTAGGATAATGTATGTTCGTGATAACACTAAGTGCAGGTGGAGGAAGGAATGTACCCTGAGTAGTGACGTCGTGTTTATGACTTATATTAACCGTAAGTGCAAAGTGCAGGATTAAGAGAGAATGTGCATAGATTAGTAGGATACTATCTATTGTTCGTGGTAACATTATGTGCAGAAGGAAGAAGGAATGTGCCGTGAATAGTAAGTTTCCGTTTATGACTTATATTAACACAAAGTGCAGGATTAAGAGAGAATGTTCAGAGATTAGTAGGATACTATCTATGGTTCGTGGTAACACTAAGTGCAGGTGGAAGAAGGAATGTGCCTTGATTAGTAATGTACTGTTTATGACTTATATTAACCCTAAGTGCAAAGTGCAGAATTACTGGTGGATATGCACTTAGTAGTAAGATACTTTCTATTGTTCGTGTTAACACTAAGTGCAGGTGGAAGAAGGAATATGTCGTGATTAGTAACGCCTTGTTTATGACTTATATTTACCATAAGTGCATAGTGCAGTATTAATTGAGAATATGCAGATATTATTGGGATACTATCTATTGTTCGTGGTAACACTAAATGCAGGTGGAAGAAGGAATTTGCCGTGATTAGTAACGCCATGTTTATGACTTATATTAACCCTAAGTGCATAGTGCAGTATTAATTGAGAATATGCAGATATTATTGGGATACTATCTATTGTTCGTGGTAACATTATGTCTAGAAGGAAAAATGAATTAACCGTAAGTTCAAAGTTCAGAATGTTCTGACATTTGAGGGATACATCCTACAGCCCATGGCAACACTCGGTGGAAGAGGAAGAAATAATGTTTCCTGCTTTTAATTAGTAGGCACCCTGAGTGCTAATTGAAGGAGATAGTGGTATCCATTATAGACTACTACATAATTTCACATCACGTACCTGTGTTATAGGTGTAAATCCCGATAATAGGTGTAAAAGAGTGAAATAGTGAGAAGCCATCCCAGACTATGATATTGACGATGCAAACATTAATAAACTGAACACAATGGGAAGCAAAGTATTGAGAAGACAATTGAGGAGCTCTAATAAAACTGTGAAACAGCAAGACTTTATATTAATGTGGAGACAGAAAGGGAAATTATGCAGAATTGAAATAATTGAAAACCTAGTGGAATCAATGTTACAGTTTCCGGTGGCAACGATACCCTGATACTGGGATATTTTAATGACACGCGACATGAATTTATGGCTATCAGTGTGATGGGCAAAATTTGCTGAATTTCGGAGGATAGCGTGAGATAGGAAAACAAGTAATAACCTATTATGAAATTTTTATATTGCCGATAACAAGTGATGTGGAGGGGGGAAAAAATACTAGTATGAAGATTCGCAGCTTCTAGGAAAGGGCATTTATGTTTTAATATTTACTAATCTACTACTAATCTACTATACTAATCTTAGTATAAAACCTGTTTTACATATGTAATATAATACATATAAGTCCGTCAGTGGAAAGAAAGACAATTACTGAAATATATCTGAATATAACATATTAACTTCATTGCAAACACTATTTTGTATATCTAGTACTGTAATCTACAATAAATCAAAATAATGTTTATCGCAATCACTCAAATTCTATTTCAGCAATAAACGAACTTGATCTTTCTTCTTGCTTAAAACGAGTAAATATCGAGTTTCGTAACGATCAATAAAAAATTACGACTACTAGCATTCACATAATATATATCTAATTTTGTACGGACCTTATTTTCGTCATCTCCTGGGT
Source organism: Riptortus pedestris (assembly GCA_019009955.1). Lineage (NCBI taxonomy): Eukaryota > Metazoa > Arthropoda > Insecta > Hemiptera > Alydidae > Riptortus > Riptortus pedestris. The sequence goes on from CM032233.1 coordinate 128,107,213, forward strand.
ATGATTGATGGACATTTGAAGAAATATTTTGAAAACCGCGTTATGAGTACCTCAACAGATGATTTCCCTTAAGGAAAATCTGCTAAAACAAGATTCAAGAATACGCTTCAAATCCACCAACGACAGATAAGCGTATCATTTTCAGAAATAAAACTGTCCTAAATCATTAAATCTATTAAAACATATTATTTTTTTAAAAACAAATTGAACATGTTTACGTCTGTAGGATGTTTCTGATCACAAAATGTATACTATACTATCAAATCTGTTCAATTATTGAATAAAACTATAACATATTCGTCATTTATTATTTATTTATTTATTTATTCCAATAAACCGCATCTACTATTGTCTTTAGCGGTAGATGAAGAATCACTTTATTGTACAAATTTTTTTACAGTTTGTGGGGCTGCTGAATTACATTGAGATACTGAAGCACACAGCAACTTAGTCAATCCCTAGGACAATACTAAGTAAAACAATACATATTGTATTTAGTCAGCTAAATGACTAAAATATTTTAACACAGTCAGCTACCTAAAAGGTGTATGTCACTAGATATAAATTAAAAACTCTATTATTAAAATAACATGATCCGTCGATCTATAATAAGATGACTGGTCAAAGCAAAATTAAAATATATGGTGGGAAATAATCCCTAAAGTATCAATAATGACCCTCGACCAAGGTTTGCAGAACCTTCTTGTCTATTCCCACCTCGTCAAAAAATGGCTGGGTACGTTTAGGGACCGTTCCTCGGGCACCGAACCACAAGCCTATCGCCAGAAAATCCCGCTTCCCAAATGGTTCCCAGAATTTTTCCGAGTATCAATAGTTCTAGAGTTTGGCAGTAATTAATTACTTTTGTAATTAACTAGTTTTTCAACTAATAAATACTAGCTATGTAATTGCAACTGCAGTTATAAAAATGTAGTTGGTAACTGTAGTTGCATTTTATTGGTTTCACAATTACAGTAATTCTAGTTGGTATTCATAAAACCAACTACTAGTTGAAATAAAAAGTAGTTATAAAAATAATTACAATTAGTAGTTGTAATTGTAACTGTAGTAATTGAGTAATAACTACAACTACATACAGACAATTATCTGTATTTTTCGTTCCGAAGAGTGAACATATTTTGATTGTATCTATATTAAATATTTACACTTGCAGTTGTGATGAATGGCTCATCCCAGACTAGCCATGTTCAATTGGTGCACAGAACATGTCAGACAGAACATGTCAGAAGAACTGAAGACACTCTCTTGTTCTGGCGATCGCCTCTAGTCCTGTTACTCTCGCCCAGGGCACCCCTTCTATATCCGTCACCAGTCCTCGTCGACGAAAAGATTTTTGAAACAAATTACAATGAGTGGCAGTGGAAAATGATAGTGAGGGCGAAAACTCTTTATTTTTTTGGACAAGACCACTAGAGAGATTATTAGCTTTGACCTCGATGGCAAACGCCCCAAAAACAAATTGCCTGAATGACAAAAATTCTGAGTTAAGAGTAATTTTAATTGTTAATTTGTTTAAATTTTAATGTTTAAAAGTATTATTTAATTTCATTCGACTTTGGAAAATATAAAAAGAATTTACATATTATTTTCATTAGTTTTCATTTATTTTGATTAAAATTATTTCCAGTTATTATAATAATGTAGTATATGCAATATAATAAACTTTTGAATATAAAGACATTGGATGAAGTTATTCCTTAACAGCCTCAACTACTTCAGTCAGTATTTCACACATTTTTTTTAAGTCACTGAAGTAACTAGTTGCAACTGCAACTGCAGTTACAATTACTAACTGTAGTTGTTTTTGGAACTACTGATTTTCTCAACTACTAACTGAAGTTGTGAAATTGTAATTACAACTTTACTTTGCTTAACTTCAGTTGAAAAATGTAGTTGCCCATTATGAATTACTAATTACATTAGCAGTTGTAATTGTAACTATATTTCAACTAATGTAGTTATAACTTTTAATGGTAATTACAATCATCCCCAACTCTGGTTCTTGGAACAAACGAGTTTCTGTTGAAAATTCAAAAAGCCTTGTGATGTCTTCTCTATAGTCTCTAAAGAGTTCTCTTAAGTTCGGTTTAAGGTTCAAAGCTCTTCTTGGAAGATTGTATTTTTTACGATTAAGGAGAAGATGTGAGACAGTAAGATGGATATTACAACAATCGCAGCTTGGTAAGATTAAGCCTTGCAATAAATAACTATGTGTAAATTTGGAATCGAATTCGGATACGGGCATGAACAACCTTTTAGCACATAGCTATTGAGTTCCTAGTCATGTCGCGATTTTCGAAAACTTTCTTCAAATTTCCATCGATCCTACCCAGGAGATGACACAAATGAGGCCCGTTCAAAATTATATATATATATATATATATATATATATATATATATATATATATTTGTCTGTTAACGCTCTAGCGGTCGCAATTTTTGTTTGATCGTTACCAAACTCGACATTTAAACGTTTTATGTAAAAAGACAGATGAAGTTAGTTAATGGCTGAAATCCGACAAGTGGGGGGTTTAGATGGGAGGGTTTTTGAAAATTCCAAATATCTCCGTTACTAAACGTCGGATCGAAGGATTGTATAGAATGTATCTTATTGTAAATTAAAGTCACTATAAATATTGTTATATACATTTATTCTCTATCTTGAATATTAACCGAGATATATGCATTTTTATTAAATGTAGGCGGATAATGAGAGTGTTTCCCGCCAAAAGCTAGTTTGGCCGTTTTCGTAACTGTTCGGCTCTAATGAAATTTCTCTATTGTAAAACTTCACGAGGAAAATCTGCTAAGTTTACGCAGCCCCTGCGTGACGGACTTCTTGTACTTGTAGTATTCCATCGCTTAGTAATTTCTTTTATTTATGCAGTTTTTTTATCACATTTTTTCTACCTATAAAAAGTTTATGATCAGGTACGTATCTCTTTAAGGTAGGGACAAATTTCTCTTCGTTTTAAAGCATTGTTTCTTCATTTATACGTTGGTTTATGCTGAATAAATAAAGCGATGTCCATAAATAAAAGTTGTTGGTATGAAATGGCGCTCATTTATGCAATTGAATTTAAATAGGGAATAATTTAGCTGATATTTCCCGTTATTAGTTTTTCTAAATAACCTCTGTAGGAAAAGTATGAATATAAATAATTTGTTTGAAGTGCGGAATAGATTTAATGCTCTTATTCTAGTTGAGTGGATGATATAAATTATATCAGTCCTGTTACTTAACCCTCTTACCTTCCTCATATTGTATTTAACTGCCATTATATAAAATAAATAAAGTCCGTCTAGCAGGAGCTGCGTGAACTAAGCAGATTTACCACACTTGTGATTTCATCTCAACATATATTTTCTATTCCTAAGCAAAAATCCGATGAGTAGAAGTGGGGTTTTACTGAAGGCTGAAAAGAAGAAAATACGAAAACCTTGCTTAATATTTCAGTAACGGAAATGTATAGAGCAACAATTGTAGAGTATCAATATTATAACAGTAATTCTATATTTAATATAATAATGGAGATATGTTGCATTTTCAAGTCCCCCTGAACCCCCCTTTTACATTGTCCGATTTGAGCAATTAGCAAAGATGACCATTAGAGTTGAAGGAGAGGGTTAAATATTGAGCATGGTATAGATGAGAAATGTTTAAAAATTTATTGATGTGGTCATCACACTACTTGCATGAATCTCGAATAATAAAAGTCCGCCACGCAGGGGCTGCGTTAACTAAGCAGATTTCCCACGTGCGTCACGTTTTTGCATTTATCTCAAACATTATAGGTTCAATGAGAAAAATATTTAGTATTTAAGCTTCAAATAAAGTGATTCATAACGTAGTAGAATATTGTTAATATGAGATGAGTAGGAGTGGCTGTTTACTCAAGACCGAAAACTAAAAAATGCAAATATCTCAGTTAATAATCAAGATAGTGAAACAATGTACATAACAATATTTATAGAACATTAAATTTGCAATAAGAATGATTCTATACACTTATTCGATCCTACGCATAATAACGGAGATATTTTCGAAAGTCTCCCCCTCTAAAACCCCCCTCTCCCTGATTGAATTTCAGCCGTTAACGAACTTGATCTTTCTTTTTACATAAAACGACTAAATATCGAGTTTGGTAACGATTAAACAATAATTGCGACCGCTAGAGCGGAAACAGACAAATATATATATATATATATATATATATACAGTTTTGAACGGACCTCATTTTCGTCATCTCCTAGGTAGGATCGATGGAGATTTGAAGACAAATGTCCATCGACCCTACCTTGGAGAATTTCCCTTGAGGGAATCTGCTAAAAGTCCGTCACGCAGGGGCTGCGTAAACTAAGCAGATTTCCTGCGTGAAGTTTAACAATAGATAAATATACATACCGGTAATACAACACCGTCAATATTAAGTGAATAAATACAAACGATAATATCAAACTTCCAGATGGAAAGCATCTGAAATGTAAACCAACCGGTTTTACAATTTCTAACCGGAAAGAAAAACAATTACTCTAATATACCTGAATATAACGTATTAATTTGATTGAAAACTATTTATTATATCTAGGACATCATTTTCGTCATCTCCTAGGTAGGATCGTTGGACATTTGAAGAAAAGTTTTGAAAATCGCGCCATGAGAACGACCTCTAGCTGATTTCCCTTAAGGGAAATCTGCTAAAAAGTTTAACCAGTTAGTTACTAGTGTTGTGCAGTAGAAGACACGTGTTTGTTGTTGTAATGACTGTGAACTGCAGCAGCCGAGCACCACCTCCGGATCATCAAGCCAGGATCACAACTGCCAGGATCAACTGGAGAGCAGTTTAAAAGCTAGAGTCGGTATCGTAAGTTTATTTTACAGATAAACCCACCAGAAAGAAGGCCTCATTTTAAGCCTTTCGTTTTATGCTCCAACTCAGCTATCAGGGAAGCCTCACTGCAACCTCCCACTTTACACTCCAATCTGTAAAGTGTCTTGACGGACCATTGTTGTTTTGATGCGTCAGCGTTTATTATTTTGAAGTTACGTTAATATTTTTATTTAATCATCAGAATACATCGATATTTATTATTAGTCAAGATTTTTTTTATTATAGGGAACGCATTCTGAACACTAAAATAAGACCCCAATATATACATATTAAGTCATATAAAATTCGGGTCAGTAGTTTCGGCATAAAAAGGTAACAAATAAACTGACACCGAAGCCAAAAATAGTTGATATCGTTTCAATGAGCGAAAAAGGA
>CM032233.1:128115000-128135000 GCA_019009955.1 Riptortus pedestris
AATTTGCATAACCAATCTTATTAGAAATTAAATTACCTATTAATGTCGTTATATAGATCTTCTCTTTATCATGAATATTAACAGAGATATTCGGATAAAGCGGACATTGTATAAAACCTATGTTTTTACAAATTTAATGTCGTATAAATAGTGTTAAATATATGTTTGTTCCATTTGATTTTTTAGATACTTGGATTTTTTTAGTTTTCAGTCTTCAGTAAACCCCCATTCCTACTCCCGTCATATCAACAATATGTTTTTATATCATGAAACACTTTATTCTAATGTTATATACCAAATATTGTTTTCAGGATACCTTTATTATGCGAGATACATGCAAATTCGTTGTACATGCCATCGCAAATAAGATTTGATGTATATTATACCACCACGTGGGAAATCTGCTTAGTTTACGCAGCCTCTGCGTGATGGACTTTCCATCTACTAGGTAGGATCGATGGAAATTTGAAAGGTTTTTTTCCGAAAATCGCGTCATGAGTACAACCTCAATAGGCAAATCTGTAAAAATCTATTCGTAATTTTTGCGAGGATCTATAGAAAACATTTTTAATATGACTGACATTTTGGTTATACTTCATTTTATTGGTGACAAATCATGTTTAAATTAAGTTACATGTAAGTGTTTTTTTCTGGGCTTTTATCATTTGTTTTTCTATTTTATCTTGGAGGAATTTGTTAGCTAGTCAGGTTCAACGTACTTTGTTTTTAATTTCACTGAAATACTTGTGACCGGTTCTTTAAAGAGCTGTAAGCACCCTATTGTAAAGTTGGTTACCCTTGGATTGTTTGGGTTGTCTGGAAAGGGAATTTATCATTGTTCCAGAGATAGTCTCTTAAAGCTGCCACTTAACTTGCTATCGATTACCTTTCATTCCTATAATTTCAACCCCCTCACAACATAACTCTTTTGTCCGTTTTCATTTCCTTTTCGAATTCCGATGACATTTTTTTTTTTTATTGAAGTATTTCAAATAACTCGTCCACAAGCAATTCTAAGTCAGGTACGCAGTGGCTGCTCAAACTAAGCAGATTTCCCACATGTTGGAATGACAGTACAGATTTCAGTAAGTTGGGGGATTACAGAACGCAATAAAGAAGAAAAAACGAATTTACGAAATTGATATATAAGTTGAGAAAAAAAATGTATAAAGTAAATGTTATTGTAGAGTATCAAAAGTTTAACAAAATTGATTCTATAACATTTTTCGATGCGATTCTAATAAAGGAAGTATTATGAATTTTCAGTCCCCACCTAGCCTCCTCCACCCCTGTTCCTCGCCTGATTTCAGCCATTAAATAATATGCCCATTGATTATGAATAAAACAGTTAAATATGGAGTATGGCATAGAACAAATACAAATTTTCGAGTTAAGAACGTATCGCACCAATCTTGTCCACTTTGGTGATTTTCAATTGTTTTTTTTTAACATTTTCTCCATATCACTTCCAATATTAAGGGAGCTATTCATTCATTCCTGTTTTCAATCTTCATTAAACCCCTGCTTTTGCTCATAGGATTGTGACTTAAAAACATATGGTGAGAATCAACTTTTGATGTTACTTCTGATGATGCCTTCACACGTTCAATGCTGGAATCCAATGGTTTTCTGTTTGCTAGTACTGGTTTATTCTGGACCGGAATTTTGGCTTTGTCCATGAGCTTCCTTTGAAGTCCAAATATGTGATGTTGGTCTATATCTTGATTTACGAGGAAGTTGTTGTAATTACCGCTTTGTAGATTGGGATACATGAAGTTTGATTCAGGCCAAGTCTGTTCTCTACCATAGTATAAAGTTACGACGTTTGTAACTTGTACAGTTAAATCAAAGTCTAAGGTAAATTCCCATGTAGCATGCAATAGAGTTTCATCTTTCTTCCTGAGTGGATTCATGCCAACTATAAATCGTGGTAGTTGTTTAGGATAGAAAATTGTGTTTGATTTTCGAGTGTTACACGTTCATAAGCGTCGTTCCAAGAGGTACAGCAAATCCAATGTTTTTATCTTTTAGAACTTCATCCAAGTTTATGTACAAAAACTTCTTCCGGGTTGGACCGAGTTTTAATTTTCATCGTTGCCGAGCTTTCACATATCGTGTGATGGCTTCTTCAGGGCTGAGTAGAGAATGAGAGCATCTTGTCCAGTTGGTTTTATACCTGCCGTGGTCCGGGTCTCGGTCGGAGCCTGCCTTCCCATTGGTTGATTCTGTCTCCCGGCGACGGGTCTCCGGTAGTGCTTGGGCTTCCTGGTTGCTCGCTGTTGGTGGGTGTCGGGATCCTCTTGTCGTGCAATGCTGGTATCAAGTTTTTACTTAGTCTGTATCCGTCTTCTCTGTGGATGTTGTTGGGATTTTTGGCAATTTCCATGGCTTCTCTTATCGTGCGTTTGTATTAATTGTTTTCTCTGGCTAGGATCCTGGCGTCTTCGAATTGGATGTAACCATCAACGTTTACAGCTTTCAAATAATTAAATACCTGTAGAGTATTTCTCGAAAATAGCAACCCGTTGCTGGGATGATATGTCCTCTGGAGTAACGGACCCAAGTAATTGGAACCATTGACCATTGTGCAGAATTGGTATATTTGAGGCTCCCCAATATGTAGTTTTAAAGCCCATGTCGACTGTTTGTCAGAGCCTTCATAATCGGGACAGGGATATAGAATTGCCAATGGATTGTGATATTTTCATGACGTACATTGAGCAGTAATATTATTAAATTTACTGCCACCTGCTACATCCGCTTCACTGTAAACGGACGACCCAATCATCTTTTCTCTCGTTTCTTTCAGATGCTCTGCCATTGTCTCTGAGAAGTAGTGCTTGCCTAAAGGTCCAAAATCCGCTACCGAATATTGAGCATTGGAATAGGAGAAGAGGTGGTAGGAATAGTGTGTCATTCCCGCTCGTGAGAAATCTGATTAGTGTACTCAGTCTCTGTGCTATGGACCTCTGGAATGCATAATACTTACGGACGCACGTACTGATGTTAATTGTACTGAAACTTGTCAAAATCTCCATTAATTTTCAAGAGAGAGCAATTTTTCAAAAATCGAGTCAAGAGTACAACTTCAAATAACTCATTTGGTACTGATCAAACAAGAAATGCCACCGCTGCAGAAAATTATTCATACATTATTCTTTTCAGCCTTCAATAAATCTCGCTTCAACTCATAGGACATAAAAATAAAGAACATATGGTGAGAAGACAGTACTAATATCTACATATAGCTATGGGTTTTTTTAATCTTATTTTAAGAGTTTTAATGTTAATGTTTATTTTAATAAGCTTTAAGTTTAATGTTTATATTAATGCTTTCATTTAATAGTCTTAATTTTAATTTTTTTTCTTTTTTTCTTGCTAGGCAGGGAGAGGCTGCTCCTCTCAGTGTGGTGTAGGGTTTGAGTGATAGAGGAACTATTGCATTGTACATATTGCATATTACCAATTGCATTTAAATGCAGGCTGTAATATTTTCAATAAAATAAATAAATATTGGTTCAATAAAAATATATATATATATATATATATATATATATATATAGATTCTATAAATTTTTTAAATAGCCCTAATCCCATCGTTTATTTTAATAGACCATAGGTTTAGTCTAATTAATAATAGCATTTTTTTAGTATTTATTCAAATAGTTTGTCTGAAATTTTATTTTATTTTTAATAGTTGAATTGAATACTTGTGATACCGTTACCTAGGTTTCAAGGTATACGGCCGAAAACCCCCTTACATAAAAGAATGAGTGAGAGAGAGAGAGAGAGAGAGAGAGAGAGAGAGAGAGAGAGAGAGAGAGAGACGGGTAAGAGAGAGCTATTGCAAATAAGCGGCTGTGGGAGTGAAGGAAAGTGCTAAGGGTGGAAGAGTGAAGTTTTAACGACTAACACCACTTTCCGGTGAACATGGAAAGAAAATCTTGGGAACTCCCCCGCAGGAAATTTGATCTTAACTTAAAAACTGGATTTTTCGAGCGGTGGGAGCCGAAACGTGATGGACGAACGCGTATACAGGAGTACCCGAGGAATAGCAATTTTGGTTAGCAGATTGGCGATGGAGATCAGCTATTGAGGTAGTACTCTTTTTTAAGGGTGAAAGCAATTTTCGAATAATGTATTCAAATGTCCTTCGAATATACTAAGAAGATAAAGAAAATTAAGTTCATTTTATATATATATATATATATATATATATATATATATATATATATATATATTCACTACTACAACTAGACTCTCATTTAAAACATGTCAGGGGGGTAAGACTGGAGGGGAGATTAAAGTTGTAGTCTGCATCTTCATACTGGCTAATAGTTTATCATTAGTCAGCTGATGCAGGCTATTGGTAACTGATAGATAGCTATCTAACAACCCTGGCCTAGAATGGAATTTTCTCCGCTCATATATTATAGGTGTGAATGGAATTAATGAGGACATGATGCCTTTATTGCTAGATGGTCTGATGCAGAAGGCAATGGGAAACCACTGCATGTCCTTGTGGCCCTCTTATTCCTTTGTCCAGGGGAAAATAAGGTTTATGTGTACACGAGATCAATTACCAGGTGTAGTCTGTAAATAATATATATATATATATATATATATATATATATATATATACGATTACATTTACAACAAGATCGGTATTATAAAAGTATTCGATAGGTGTACAACAACGGAGATATTTTGAATTTTCTAAATCCCCCCCCCCTAACTTTCAGCTGTTGACGAACATGGTCTATGTAGTTTGACATGAAACGCTTACATGTCGAGTTTGGTAGCGATCAAATAAAAATACCTGATTTCCCTTAAGGGAAATATGCTAATGGGGACAACTAAATCGGAAACAGTCATGTATATGTATATTACTTTGTACGGCACTCATTTTCCTCATCATCTACTTAGGATCGGTGGATATTTGATGTAATTATTCAAAAATCGCATCATGAGTACATAATCAATAGCTGATTTATCTAATAGGAAATTGGCTAAAAGAAAACGTATAATCTAAGAACAGTACTACTCATTATAAAAAGAGTAGGTTATCTATGAAGTAGGTTTGGATTTACCTACTTTACAGATAACCCAAGACTAATTACACAATAGGTTATATCTGAATTAGACTGCTGGGCCGTGTCAAATTATGAACAGTTCACGATGGATATTTGAAGTAATTATTCAAAAATCGTATCATGAATACATAATCAATAGCTGATTTATCTAATCTGAAATCTGCTAAAAGAAATCGTATAATCTAAGAACAGTACTACTCATTATAAAAAGAGTAGGTTATCTATGAAGAAGGTTTGAATTTCCCTACTTTATAGATAACCCAAAAACTAATTACCCAATAGGTTATGTCTAAACCAACATTTATAAACTTGTCACATTATGTGCAGTTACAATATTTCTTAAAGACCTTAGAAAAATACAAATATTTTGTTAGAATAAGTTTAATATAACTGAAATATCTAAATATAAATAAAAATGCTATTAGTTCATTTTGATTAATGGAAATGTCGCGATTTCCGAAAAATGAGGTACAGTACTTTTCTTTATATAAAAGAGAAGGTTATCTATAAAGTAGGTTTGGAATTACCTACTTTACACATAACCCAACACTAATTACACAATAAGTTATATCTGAATTAAGCTGCTAAGCCAGGTCAAATTATTAACAGTTCAAAATTTGTAAAAAGCCCCTCACTCAGATGCTACGTAAACTAAGCAGATTTCCACGATACTGATCTCCCCTCAGCATATATTCTCTTTTTTTGCAGATTACCCTAAAGGGAAATCACCTACAGAGGCCGTACTCATGACGTGATTTTCAAATAATTTCTTCAAATGTTCATCAATCTAACTCAGGAGATGACGAAAACGAGGTCCGTTCAAAATTTTATATATATATATATATATATATATATATATATATATATGTTTTATATATGAGTGTTATTTGGGTGTTAACAATCTAGCGGACGCAATTTTTGTTTAATCGTTACCAAACTCAGTATTTGATCGTTTCATGTAATAATAAAGATCCAGTTCGTAAATGGCTGAAATCGGACACCAGTGGGGGGGGAGGGGGTGTTTAGAGGGGAATTTCGAAAATTCAAAATATCTCTGTTACTATACGTCGGATCGAAATATTTTATAGGACCAATTTTATTGCAAATGTAAAGCTCAATAAATGTTGTCATGTGCGTGTTTTTGCTCTATCTTGATTATTAACCGAGATATTCGCATTTTTGGTTTTCGGTCTTTAGTAACCCCCACTCCTACTCATGTCATATCGACAGTAATGTGTTATATTATGGAGCACATTATTTGAAACCTTAATACCAAATATTGTTATCATTGAACTTTAACGTTTTGAGTTAAATTCAAATTCCCCTTAAACCTCCCCCCCCCCCCTAACTTTCAGCTGCTAAAGAACATGGACCATAGTTTGGCATGAAATGCTTACATGTCAAGTTTGGGAACCATCAAACATAAATAGCGACAACTAAAGCGGAAACAGACATGTATATATTACTTTCTACGGACCTCATTCTCCTCATCACCTATGTAGGATCGATGTATATTTGAAGCAGTTATTCAAACATCGTGTCATGAGTACGAAATCAATAGCTGAGTTCTCTAAATGGAAATCTGCTAAAAGAAAAAGTAAGATCAGAGAACACTACTACTCATTATACAAAAGAGTAGGTTATCTATTAAGTAGGTTTCATAATACCTACTTAATAGATAACCCAACACTAATTATCTCAATAGGTTAGGTCTAAACCGATATGTCTAAACAGTATGTGCTGTTCAATATTTCTTATTGACCTTAAAAAAGTACGTATATTTTGTTTGAATAGGTTTAATATAACTGAAATATATAAATATAAATAAAAATTATGTATATTATGCATGAGCTATTAGCTGATTTTGCTTAATGGAAATGACGCGATTTCCAAAAAATGAGGTACATTCAAAGTAGTGTCTCTGTGTGTGTGTGCGTGCGTGCGTATATCTATATATATATATATATATATATATATATATATATATATATATATATACACTCAACCGCAAAAAAAAAACCGGACACTTCATATTTGTCGTATTAAAAGCTAACTTTCAGCAATGTGTTTCTTTATGTGGGTATTCTAGTTATTACAGAGAATGTAGAGTCTAAGTCCATTGAACTAATCCCTTCAGGATTAGTAAACAATTAGATAAAACAGATTAGATTTATTTGTCGTGAAGTTGATCTATTCTAAACTCTAAGTAGTTTTTCGCACATTTAAACATCTTTAATTATTAACCACGCATTTTCTTTAATTAATGTTTTATTTTTATTTCGGTCCAGAATAATGGGTCTTTCAAACTCAGATGGAAGGCCGGAGCTTACGTTACATTGCCGAAACGCTTGGGGTAGCGAAGTCTACCATTCACTGTAATAAAAATGAAGAATAATTTTTTTTTTTTTGTGTTAATTTATCATTTTTTTTATTTTGAATTTTTTTGTAAACAATCAATTAAAATTATTCACATTTGGCAGATTTTGTTTAAATAACCTATAGATTAACCAATTATTTTAATTAAAAAAAGGTTAATATACATATATATTAAGTATTTAACAAAATTATAAGACTAAATCTAAGTGTCCGGTTTTTTTTGCGGTTGAGTTTATTTGTGTTTTACTGCTCTAGTGGTCGCAATGTTTGTCTTATCGTTACCAAACGTGATATACAATCGTTTTATGTAAAATCAAAGATCAAGTTCATTAAAGGCTGAAATTGGACAGGGGAGGGGGGAGTTTAGAGGAGGGGAAGTTCGGAAATTCATAATATCTCCGTTATTATGCGTCAAATCAAAAAACTGTATAGAACCGACTTTATTGCAAATGAACTGTTGTATAAATGTGGTGTATATTTTTTATGTTCTTGAATAATAACCGAGATATTTGTATTTTTTAGTTTTAGGTCTTGAGTAAACCCTAACTCCTATCCATGCTATATAAACAATACTCTGTTATATAGTAAACCACAATATTAGAAGCTTAAATACCAAATATTGTTTTCAAGAGATCTTTATTATACGAGATACATGCAAATATGTTCTGGTGACCCTCCCCCTGACTTAAGATTGATTGAGATAAAAATTATTCTGATTCATTATAAAATACAGTACTAGACATAGTAAATGGTTTTCAATAAAATTAATATGTTATATTCGGATATATTTCAGTAATTGTTTTTCTTTCCGGTGAGATTGGCAGACCTGTTTGTTTACTTTTCAGACGCTTCCCGTTAGGAAATACTTCAATTATTTCTTATTACCGTTTGTATTTATGGACTTAATATTCACGGTGGCGTTGTGTTGCCAGTATGTAGATTTATCTATTGTTAAACTTCAAAAGGGAAATCTGCTTAGTTTACGCAGCCCCTGCGTGACGGACTTAAACCCCTACTACTACTACTGATCGAATTTTGACTTAAAAATGTAAAATATATGGCGAGATGATATTCGACTAGAGTTTCATTCCAGCTCGTGAAGGAATCTGCTTAGTTTACGCATCCCCTGCATAGCGCACTTTATTGTTTATTCCATAGATGAATGAAGCAAGCAGTTTTGAGCTTTTAGCTTGGGAGGTAGATTGCTACACGCCCTAGGCATCATTAAAACGTTCATACCCCTAGGCTTTGATGCCTTAACGCTCTTAAGCTCACTTCAATTTTCATATAAAGACTCATTTTCTGTACCAAATGGTAGTTTTCCTGGAACAGTATCATGCTAAGATCTATTTTAGCTGATGTCCCATCTGGGAAATCAGCTATTGAGGTTGTACTCATGACGCGATTTTCGAAATATTTCCTCAAATGTCTTTCAATCCTACCTAGGGAAAATTCGGTCCATTCAAAATTATATATATATATATATATATATATATATATATATATATATATATATATATATATATATATATATATATATATATGACAAATGGGACCCCTTAATGAAAATCTGCTAATCGTATAGATACAATCTCATTGAAATATTAATTGTCTATAAATGCTCATTTTTCGGAAATCGCGTCATTTCCATTAAGCAAAATCAGCTAATAGCTAATGGATAATATACATCATTTTTATTTATATTTATATATTTCAGTTATTATAAACTTATTCAAACAAAATATACGTACTTTTTTAAGGTCTTTAAGAAATATTGTAAATGCACATACTGTGGCAAGGTAATAAATCCCGGACTAGACCTAACCTAATTGGGTGATTAGTGTTGGGTTATCTATGAAGTAGGTAATATCTAACCTAGTTTATAGATAACCCACTCTTTTATATAATGAGTAGTACTGTTCTCTAATTTTACGTTTTCTTTTAGCAGATTTCCCATTAGAGAAGTCAGCTATTGATTACGTACTCATGACGCGATTTTTGAATAATTACTTCAAATATCCATCGATCCTACATAGGTGATGAGGAAAATGATGGCCGTAGAAAGTAATATATACATGTCTGTTTCCGGTTTAGTTGTCGCTATTTATGTTTGATTGTTACCAAACTTGACACGTAAGCGTTTCATGTTCATTAACAGTTGAAAGTTAGGGGGGGGGGTTAAGGGGGATTTGCATTTACCTCAAAACGTAAAAGTTCAATGATAACAATATTTGGTATTAAGGCTTCAAATAATGTGCTCCATAATATAACACATTACTGTCAATATGACATGAGTAGGTGTGGGGTTTACTGAAGACCGAAAACAAAAAAATACGAATATCTCGGTTAATAAATAAAGATAGAGGAAAAACGCACATGACAACATTTATTGAGCATTACATTTGCAATAAAATTAGTTCTATACAATTTTTCAATCCGACGTATAGTAACAGAGATTTTTCGGAATTCCCCCCTTTAACCCACCCCCCACTGGTATCCGATTGCCACCATTTACGAAAACGACCTTTCTTTTTACATAAAACGATCAAATACCGAGTTTGGTGACGATTAAACAAAAATTGCGTCCACTAGAGTGTTAAAACACAAATAACACTCATATATAAAACGTTTGTCACGCAGAGACTACGTTAACTAAGCAGATTTCCCACATGAGTCGCGTATTTGCATTTATCTCAAAACTTAAAAGTTCAATGTGAACAATATTTGGTATTTAAGCTTTAAATAATGTGCTTCATAACATAATAGAATGTTCATATGAGATAAGTAGGAGCGGGGGTTTACCGAAGACCGGAAACTAAAAAATGCAAATATCTATGTTAATAATCAAGATAGTGAAAAAATGTACATAACAACATTTATAGAACATTTCATGTGCAATAAGATTGGTTATATAAAAGTATTCGATCCGACGAATTATAACGGAGATATTAAGAATTTTCGAAATTCTCCCCCTCTAAAACCCCCCTCCCCCTGGTCCGATTTCAGCCGTTAACGAACATGATATTTCTTTTTGTATAAAACGATTATATATTAAGTTTGGTAACGATAAAACAAAAATTGCGACCACTAGAGTGCTAACGGACAAATATATATATATATATATATATATACATACATACATACATACATACATACATACATACATACATACATACACACAGTTTTGGACAGACCTCATTTTCGTCATCTCCTTCGCGTCATGAGTACGAGCTCAATAGCTGATTTCCTTTAAGGGAAATCTGGTTAAAAGTTCGTCACGCAGGGGCTGCGTAAACTAAGCAGATTTCCCACTTAAAGTTATACAATTCAGATATAACCTATTGTGTAATTAGTGTTGGGTTATCTATAAAGTAGGTTAATCCAAACCTACTTCATAGATAGCCTACTCTTTTATATAATAAGTAGTACTTTTCTTATATTATACGTTTTCTTTTAGCAGATTTCCCATTAGAGAAGTCAGCTATTGGTTATGAACTCATGACACGATTTATGAACTCATGACACGATTTTTGAATAATTACTTCAAATATCCATCGATCCTACAAAGATGATGAGGAAAATGTGGCCGTACATAGTAGTAATACACATACATGTCTGTTTCCGCTTAAGTTGTCGCTATTTATGTTTGAGCGTTCCCAAACTCGACATGTAAGCGTTTCATGTCAAGCTATAGTTCATGTTCTTTAACAGCTGAAAGTTAGGGGGTGGGGTCTTAGGGGAATTTCGAAAATTCAAAATATCTCCATTATAGAACGATATAGAACGATTATATATCAAGTGTGGCAACGATAAGACAAAAAAAAAATGTCCGTCACGCAGGGGCTGCGTAAACTAAGCAGATTTCCCACGCGAAGATTTATAATAGATAAATATACATATAGGCAGCACAACCGTGAATGCTCAGTAAATGTACAATACAAGGCTGAATTGTAAACAAACAGGCATGCAAGCGTAGCGCTGCATAGATAGGCCGGAAAGACAAACAATTAATGAAATATATCTGAATATAACATATTAATTTTATTAAAAACAATTTACTAAAACTAGTGGTCTAATTTGTAATGAATCAGAATCAGTTTTATCTCACTCACTTAAATTTTAGTAATCCAAAAGCATAAGAGGGGGGGGGGTCAATAGAAAGTATTTGCATATATCTCACGAAGTATGTATAAGTAAAACAATATTTGGTATTTACGCTTCAATTAATATATTTTATTATATAACGGAGCGTTGTTAACGTAACACTAGTAGAAGTGGGGGTTTACTGTAGGATGAAAACTGAAAAATGCAAATATTTCGGTTAATATTCAAGATAGAGAATAAATGTATATAACAATATTTATAGTTCATTTAATTGTCAATAAGATTGATTTTATGCACTTTTTGATCCGAATTATAGTTACGGAGATATTTCGAATTTTCAAAATTCTCCACCTGTAAACCCTCCCCCTGATGCTAGGAGATATAACAAAGATATACTAGTTGGCAGCATATTTCTCCATACATACCGCCAAGCTCCAAGCCATAGCGACTGCACTCTACCTCGCCATAGCCAGCAATCATGCACATTTGTGGTGTGCTCTGACTTTGTCAGCTCTGCAAAGCATACAGAACCCTCATATAGCCAAACTAACAATAAATAACCTTTATAATTACTTGCAAATTCTGAAGAATATAAAAAAAAACAAAAAAAAACGAATCAAACTGCTATGAATGCCCACAAACTCCGGAATTGCAGGGAATGAGGCTACTGATTAAACAGCTATGGGAGGGACCCAAATTCATGTCTATGGAGCTAATGATATGAGCACCTGGCTAAACAGCCAAGTCCAGAAAAGCTGGCATTCAAGGAAGGAATTAACCCTCCCAAACAAAGTTCGAAATATAAACGATTCACCAGGGACATGGTAGTGTGCTTTCAAAGGCATTCGAAAAGATGTAGTGACTACCAGGATGCGTATAGGCCACACACATCTTACGCACATACCCTTAATAACTAAAGATCTCCAACAACAAATATGCCATGTTTCAACTCACAATCCTCCATCTCATAAAGGAATGTCAATCTGTGCAAACAATTTTCGAAGAATAAGACATGTCTAGAAACATAAAATTGGCCTTACAAAACATTTCACAAGCATTAGATAGACTCAATTTGTTAGTAAAGAAGCTATTTCTATACGATAAAATTTAGTTATTGCATAATAGGAATATTTATTTATGAGTTTAATAAAAAAAAAAAAAGTATGTATTTGAACATGTGTACACGCATTGCGCGTGAAAACATAGTAGTAAAATAACTCTGTGTGTGTGTGTGTGTGCGCGCGCGCGCGCGTGTGTGTGTGTGTGTTTATGTGTGTGTGTGTGTGTGTGTCTGTACATACAAAGTAACCACAACAATATACGATATTTTACGCTTCCTAGAGGGCATATTGACCACGATGTTGATTGCCCAAACAAACATCCATCCCTTAACTGTCAGCGTTGACATTCACTGTAGCATACGTCACTGAAAAAAAAACCTATTATACTCTAGCACTAAATTCACTTAATTAGTTTTTCACGTAAAAGTTAACCATAGCAATGAAAGACCGTGAGGCCAGGAAATTGTTGTTAAATAACTGGCTATTTTCTTGACAATGAGGTTCTCTCATATAGAAAAATATTTGGGTAAAAATGATGTGTAAATGTTTGTTGAAGGTGTTAAGGGAAGTGGCCAAGTTCTGCTTACAGCATTTGTAGAACTGATAGTGGATAGACAATTAACTACTATTCGTTATTCGGATAACAAATTATTTGCATGGGCCAAACTAATCTATCAAACACATCAGAGACACAGGGGGCTACTAATAACCGTGTTTACAGCAAGTGCCAAATGTACTTGAGTCAAGTTGTACAAACATTCATCCTCCGATTGGGAGTGGAGATGGAGCAAATAATTTTGGGTCACTGTGTACAGATATGTCAAAGCCCCATTCCATATCTGCCGCTGATTGGGGACGTTTTGATTAACGGTCCCATCACATAGTCCCTCCAATCTATTGCCCACTCCCAAACCAAATCATCTTCTGTACAAATAAAAATGGCATCATTTTTGAACAATTCTCAATTTACCTCATATTTTTTAAAGCAAACTTCTCATAAGGGAATCAGCTATCGACATTGTAGAACCATGATTACTTCTACTCCCATTAAATTAACTGTAACAAAATATTTTGCTACACTTGAAGTAAAATTCTCAGGTTAAAAAAAAAAGTGCTTTACGCAGAGGCTGCGTAAACTAAGCAGATATCCTACGTGAAGTTATACAATAAACAGGTCTGCATACCGGTAAAATTTAACACCACCGTGAATATTAAGTGAATAAATACGAACGATAAGAAATCATTCAGTCTATTTCAAAAACCTCCCAACGGAAAGCGTCTGAATTGTAAACAAACAGGTCTGCCAACCGCTCAGAGCTGAACAGATAGATAGAAATATTCTTCACCGAAAAGAAACACAATTACTGAAATATATCTGAATAAAACACATTGATTTTATTGAAAACTATTTACTACATCTAGTATTGTACTTTATAAGGAATCAGAATCATTGGTATCTCAATCACTCAAATTTTAGTAGACCAAGAACATAAGAGGGGTGTGGGGATCAACAGTACGTATTTGCATGTATCTCACAAAGTAGAAGTTCAATGAAAACAATATTTGGAATTTGACCGTGGAATGAACTGGTTCATGGTATAACAGCTCATAAATATGACATTAGTGGGAGTGGGGGTTAGCTGTAGGCTGAAAACAAAAAACTGCAAATATCTCGGGTACTATTCAAGATAGTGAATAAATGTATATAACAATATTTATAGTACATTTAATTTACAATAAGATTTAACCTATAGAATGTTTCGATCTGACGTACAGTAACCTACGTATTTTGAATTTTCGAACACTCCCTCCCCCGTCTTTAGTTCTTGGATTACTAAAATTTGAGTGATTGAGATAAAAATGATTCTGGTTCATTATAAATTACGGCATTAGATATTGTAAATAATTTTCAATAAATTTAATATGTTATATTGAGATATTTTTCAGTAATTTCTTTCCGTTTCTAGTAGTTAGTTTCTCTTTCCGGTGAAGAAATTTCTATCTATTCAGCTGTAAGAGGTTGGCTGACCTGTTTGTTTACAATTTTCTTTGTGTATGGCGGTTATTAAAACTGACTTAATGATTTCATATTACAGTTTGCATTTGTTCACTTAATATTCACGGTGGTGTCAAGTGTTGCCAGTATATAGTTCTGTCTATTGTAAAACTGAACATGAGAAATCTGCTTAGTTTACGCACTTTTGGTATTATGCTGCAATATATAGCTTATCCATATATAAGGGAATCCGAGGGACAATGAAGCAACGACTATATTGTCCAGCTAGCCGAAGTCTTGCGCTGGGGTAGAACGGACACTCAAATAATGTTCCTCACCGTTTTGAATCATACTATCCATGATAATTAGCCTGATGTTTTTGTCATTGACAAGGGGGGAAAAATCAGTTGAAATCTTTGATATCGCTTTCCCAAATGATGAAAATATCCGTAAGTCTTACGCCAAGAAACTTTGAAAGTAACAGAATTTAGCTTCCGAAATAAAAACCCTTTCAAACTAGATTCTGTCACTGTCACTGCAGTCGTGATATCAATAAATGGCTAAATTCCAAAGACCGCACTTAAGGAAACAATATATTTTAATTTACCTGAGAAGTTACTCAAAGCAAACAGTTCTGAAGGTCACTTCAATCATTTTTTAAATTCCTATTAAAAAATTAATATATATAGCTGTTGGTTACGACCCCACTATAATATTGTTGCGAAAATGAAATACATTAGAAATTAAACAGAGATTGTCACGTATTTGGGGAGTACGGAGATGAAAGGGATGCCGCCATAGTCCCGACCGTCCTAGTCCCTACCAGTCCAGACCTCGAAGAGTCCAGGCAATTCGGCGTTGATGTTGCCGCTTCTCTATAAATAGCATACAGCTCGGCCGACAGTTAGTTTGTTCTCAGCTGTCTTCAAGTGATCATCAGTGCTACAGTGCGACTTAGTTGCGTGTTAGCAAAGTGTTTTTATTTGAAAACAGTGTTATGCCGTGACTCTGTAAAGAACAGTATAGTGTCGTGTTTAAGACAGTGCAGAGCGTTAACTTCGCGAAGTAAAGAACAGTGCTGTGCCGGAATTTTGTGAACTTCAGTGATCGTGAGTGAATTATTGGAGTGTGTAATCTGCAGAACAGTGAAGCTATCAGTGCATACTGTGAGTAGTAATTAAGAATAATTAACCAAGTGTGTGCTGCATTGTTTAATAAATTGTGCAGTCAAAAAAACTATGATGATTGTGTGTGTTTAACTTTTCAATCCAAAAGAACTCTAATAAACAACGTTTATTACTGATTTGGTAATAAAACGTAACAATATATATATATATATATATATATATATATATATATATATATATATATATATAAAGGTGTTTACAACCCTGAGGAAGAGAAAATAAAATTCTGGAACTGTCATATGTATGAATCCAATAATTACAACCTCAATTGCAATCACTTCAATATAATGCAATTCGTGGCCCTTTGACAGAAAATATCAGACAATTACAGACAAGACAAACAAAATAATGTACACATACACTTTTGCCGAATCAAAGGACATTTTGGGAAATGATCTCGCTGATGTATAAGCAAAATCAGCTTCAAAAGATACCATAATTGCCGAATGCTGCAAGAAAATAATTAAATCAAACTTAAAAACACAATTAATAACAGACACAATTAATAAATGTCAACAGAAATGATATATGACTACGAAATGACAACTTATTTATTCCAGACATTAAAGAGTATTTAGGACAAAAATTAACATCAACAGACTATTACTTGACATACCCGATTTTCGAAATATTTCCTCAAATGTCTATCGATCAAACATAGGTGTTGACGAAAATTAGGCCCGTTCAAATATATATATACATGACGTTTTAGGGCATTTTTCGAAAATCGCGTTATTAATACAACCTCAATACCAGATTTCTCAGAAGGAAAATCTTCTAATTGTATTGATACAATCTTATTAAAACATTAATTGCCTATAAATGTGGTTGTGCCTATTTCCCCTATTATGAATATTAACGGAGAGATTTGTACTTTTCAGCTTTCAGGAAACCCCCTCTCCTACTCATGTTATACGAACAAAATGCTGTTATGTTATGAACCACCTCATGTTAAGCACAAATACCAAATATTGTCTTTATTGAACATTTACTGTATGAGAATCATGCAAAGATGTATCGTGTCGAAGTCATAAAACAAGATTTTCCAGAAGAGATCGTGAAAAGTTATAGAACCAATATTGAAAAAATATTGTTGGTCTACAATTTTTGTGCTATGCATTTTTACATCAACAGACAATTACTTGACACAAATATTAACAGGACGCGGACACAACAAACTCTTAATTTAATCTTTTTGGCTTTACAAATCAACCAAATTGTTACTGTGACTTTACTATTGAACAGACTTACAGATACTTCCTTTATGACTGTAGACTACTGTCGGGCCAAATAAAAGAATTTAAAACGCCGAAAAGACAATTGGCCTGTTGAGGAAAAATTGTCTATTTTATAAATACAATAGTCAGGAGTATAACTGTATGAATTATTTAAAACTCCGCTACTGTTAATTTAATTGTCTAATTCATCTCTGAAAGCTACATTTGTTTTTCTTTTTTTATCTCTGTTGTAAATAATTTTATTTTACAAATAATTTATTCATTGTATTAAAAAAAAATTGTGTTACGTATCTAGCACATGTTATGTACAAATGGATGTGCGGGACGTGTGGCAAATAAACTCTCTTCCTGTAGGGTTGCTTCACGAAGGACATAATTAAAAAAAAATATTACTTCAATAGCTTATTTCCCCTAAAGGAAATAAAATATGGAAATGAGGTAATCTGTGTTTGCTGCAGGTGGGAAACATTCTTAGCCCAATAGCCTCTCCACTTGAATCTCCTTATCGGGGGTAGATCAACTTCTCTTTTGTCTTTTGTCCCTTTAATCGTTGCTATCCGTGGACTAACGCCTCTACACAACTTGCTCACTTAATAGCCATCTTCCCCCTTGAAGTTATTAAATTATTTCACAACTTGAACAGTCTATCTGATTATTCCACCCTCATAATTAGACCCCTTCCCTCAAACTTTGCCTTTATCTGCTGGCCTTAAATTTTATCTGGCTACTGTAGCTGAGCAAATATTTTCCCATTGCTGACATTGTAATTTTAGATTATAACATGATACAAGTGCACGCCATTTCACACTTTAGCCGAATAAATTTTGATTAGAAGATTTCCCTTCAGGGAAATCAACTATTGATGAGTTTGGTAAAGATTAAACAATAATTGCGACCACTATTATAAAGTTTTAACATACATATATATATATATATATATATATATATATATATATATATACACACACACACACACACACACACACACAACTCACACACACACACACACACACACACACACACATACAGACACACACACAATTTCAGAAGATAACGAACACGATTTTTCTTTTTACATAAAACGACTACATATCGAGTTTGGTAACGATCAAACAATAATTGCGACCACTATTATAAAGCGTCAACAGACAGACACACACACACACACACACACACACACATATATATATATATATATATATATATATAATTTTGAACTCATCTCTTTTTCGTCGTCTCCTGGGTTAGATCGATGGACATTTGAAGAAATGTTTTGAAAATCGCGTCATGAGTACGACCTCAATAGCTGAGCCCTTAAGGGTAATCTGCTAAAAAAGAGAATATATGGTGAGTGGTGATCAGTAGCGTGGAAACATGGCTTAGCAGCCTGATTCTGATATAACCTATTGGGTAATTAGTGTTGGGTTATCTATAAAGTAGGTTAAATAAATCCTACTTTATAGATAACCTTCTTTTTTATATAATGAGTAGTAGTGTTCTTAGATTATACGTTTTCTTTTAGCAGATTTTCCTCATGACGCAATTTCTGAATAATTACTTCAAATATCCATCGATCCTAGATAGGTGATAAGGAAAATGAGGCCTGTAAAAGTAATATGTACGTGTCTGTTTCCGCTTTAGTTATCCCTATTTTTGTTTGATCGTTACCAAACTCGACATGTAAGCGTTTCATGTCAAACTATTGAGTACAACCTGCTTGTAAATTTCATGTTTATATATTAGTTATATTGGTATATCTATATTTTATTATCATTTTATTCTTACTTTTTAACTCTCAGGTCTAACTGGATTTAAATATAACGGGGGTCGTAACAAACTGCTATGTGTATTTTTTGTTTAAGTTTTAATGGGAATTTAATCATGAACGAACAGTTCATACAGAGTCTATTACAGGTATGGACAACATTTGGCATGGTGTGGGCCAAACTTTAGTGTGCAAATGCACGGGCCACTTTTAAAATTATTGCATTTTTAAGTACTGTACATAATTTTTAACGATAGATATCAGACAAGGAATTATAAGACAATGTAATTATAATACAATTTATTGAAATAAAAAAAAGGTACAACATTATATTTAAATCGTAAAATTTGGAATTATTATAAACAACGAAAGTTAAGTAGCAAAACCGAAATCAATGAGACACTTGAGTTTGAATTTTGGATACTAGTCCATCGATGTTTAGATTAATTTCACTTTTACAAAGACGTTAAGGATTTTCCAAATTGTCGCCAGTCAGCCTTGTACGATGTTTTGATTTATTAACTTTCATCATTAAAAAGAACTGTTTGCATTTATAAGTACTGTCAAACGCATAAACCTTTCCTCATCTCCCTCATTTGGAATAAGTAGTATAATATTTTTGTTTAATTGGGTATTTCAAAATGTCTGGGGGCCGAATCAAATCTTATAGTGGGCCGGTTGTCGCCCACATATGGTCTAAGAGAACTGCCATATGTGACACTCTTATTAATTGCTCGGGTAAATTAGGATATCTTGTAGACTTAAGTGTGGTCGTGGGAATTAAACCAATCGTTGATATCACGACTACAGTGAGAGTAACAGAATCTATTTTGTAAAGGGCTTTTATTTCGATAACTAAATCCTGCTACATTCTTATTTCCTCGGATTTAGACTAATGGATATTTTCATTATTTGGGACAGCGGTATCAAAGATTTCAGCTAATTCTTTTTCCTAGCTAATGACAAGAATGTCAGGCTTATGATGGACAGTATGATTCAGAAACGGCGAGGGACATTATTTTTGAGTGTCCGTTCTACTCCAGTGCAAGACTTTGGCTAGCGGGGCAATATACTCGTTCCTCGTTCCGGATTCGTTTAAACAGCTGATCCAGACAGATGATGTTATGAAGGCGTTCGTGTTATTCGCATAAAAAGTACCGAATGCCAAGAAGCTGCGTAA